>VUQG01035464.1:154003-197709 GCA_015106755.1 Etia nguti
TTTTCTCTCTATCAGCACACTGCTGTGGTTAATGTCTTTGTATCCATGTAGCTTTATTTTAAGTCTTTATAAACAAGACACTTGCAGAGATTTCTCTGTGTGTATTTAATTGTACCCTAATTTGGGTCTGTGAGCATCTCATAACCTGTTTTCTTCTAAACAACTTGCCTATGTCTATCATCACCTCCACACTAGAGACAAAATGCAATGGGCAGCTTGAAAAGGCAGTTACAGTAACTGGACTAAAGGACTTCGGCAGGGCTAATGAAATAGGATTCTGTACAAATATGCACTTCTACCCTGATCAAATAGACTCAGTTATGGTGTCAAACACATTCACATTTGCAAAGAGCACTGAGAGCCAGAGTTACATGTAGCTGGATAAGCGCTGTGCAACACAGTGCCTAAAAAAAGCCAGTAGAGGAAAATGAAGGGCAATGTTCGCAGAGTCTCTTAAAGAAAATCGGAGCAACAAGAAATCCAAAGACCAGCATCTCTCAACACTACAAGTACTTATAAGTTTGCATAATGCAGCTTTACTTATAAACTGTGGAAAATGCACTTCAAATTAGTCACCGTCAGAGCCAAAATCCTGACAAAAATTTTGTGAGCACTAGCCTCCTAAACAAATGGAAAGTTTCTCACAACACACATTTTGGTTTGCACTTGGTTTTGTTCTCATCAACTTGCATGCTCAATATTCTCTTTGTTCGAAAGTATTTCCCACCTGGTTGTAGCTGTGCACAGCTCCTCCAACTTGCCCGCTGCGCTGAGGAGTTGCTGCAGAGATGCTGTCGCTTAGGGCGAGGGTCTGGTTGCTATGGTAGCTGGCAGAGTACTGGAGCGAAGCCTCCGGGGTGGAGTTGAGCTGCAAGGAACTCTGGGAAAGAAGAGCCGGTCCTACCAATTGAGACAGAGGTGGCGTGTGGTTGTATAGAAAGGGGGTTGAGTTGAGTTTGTGACAGAGCAAGTGAGAGCGTGAGAGAGACAGATTAAGAGTGAGAAAGAGAGGGGGTGTGAAATAGGGAAAAGAGAGAGAGAGAGAGAGCAAGCAGCAATTTAGAGCAGATAGTGCAGCAGTGCAGCACTCCGTGAGTTGGAGATAGCATACATAATTTATTAGCAGAGGAAGACCGAAACAGAGGAACAGAAAGAACTGGAGGAGAAGGAGGAGGAGCAGGGAGATGGAGAGGATGAGAGGAGGAGGAGGAGGGCTAAAAAGAAAAAAGTTGTAATAGACAGAACACCTAACAACCTAAACAAATACCTCCCAAAACATGTTCATTTTTTATTTGGTATTGTTGGCTTAAAAAAAACCCTTTACTCAAGGTGGACCATGTTGGTCTTTTCTGGAATTAATTAACAAACATTATTTTATTTTTCCAATAGTTGACTGAGCTTTGAAGAACAATGAAATTTGGCTTCAAACACCTAAAATGCCAATCCATCTTCCAAAGGGTTAAAACAAAAGTAACTGTGTAACAATTACTTTTGTTACACACACACAAACACACAAATTCACCGTCTGCTTCAGAGCATCACTACTTCAACCACCTGATGAAGTCGCTGCTGTGTCATCAGATAATAATTCCTTCTCTCTGATTCTGATGCCGTGCACATAAAACTGATATTGATCCACGCTAAGAACATCATAAGGCAGTTTTTTTAGATGGACTATCTTCTTAAATGTCTATGAAATGATGTGGTGAACCAAAAGGAATGGTTACAAGCCACAAGCCAGTGGGCGGTGAGTGCGTAGTAATGTAGGTTTTCTATATATGTGTTTACATGTGCTCTATTAAGAAGTAATTAGGTTCCTCACATATTCATGATATGGCAAATAAATAATTCATTAAGATGCTTAACATTCATTAAGTTCATAACATGTATATTATGCCACTGTAGGTTAGAGATGCCAGACATTGCTTAGTTTCTTTAGTTGCTGTCTAATTTCGATCTGCATCTGTACAGATTATAATAAACAAATTTTAAAATACAAATAAATATCCAGCATGTACACTAATACTGTATCTTAGCATATAAACATAGCCAATCTTTAAAAAAAAAACCCAGCCCCATCAAACCGACATATACATATTATGAAATCATCCCATCAACATATAGAAGTAAGTAAAATATAAAGATTCAGGGTTAAAGAATGTGGGGATTTCTTTCGGTTTATCTCTCCCAATTTCAAAAGTTGAACCATCATGGATATGTCCTAATAAAGTCTACAATAAGTGTCTTCCCCTGAGCTTACTGACTCGTTAGTTTCTTTTTTCACTTTAAAGAACAATGGCCCGTTATTATTCTTCTCCTATATCTATTTGCTTGCTCACTCCATCTCTCTTGCTCGCTCTCTTCTCCCTGAATCCTTCCCTCCCTGTGAGGCTCTGTGCTGTGAACCAAGATCAACTCCTCTGCTTCTCGCCTTCACAAAAGACTTGCCTTTTCTCATCTTGATTCATCCCTCGCTTTTTATGAATTATTAAACAGCACTTTGTGTTACGCAGACTGAGTGGGAGCTCCCAAACTCATCATCCTTCAGCCTTGGTGTTTGTTACATCGTGTGTGTTACGCGACAAAAAAATGCATATGGTTGTTTCTATGTTCAAACATGTGTTGTGAAATGTGTTTTGCTGGATGGTCAGAGGATAGCAAAGTTGACTGATTATGAAGCAGCTAATAAGGGTTTATTAAGGGCGTGGTACGCTTGTACACATGTGACATTAAATGTGGAAATGCCTAATATGACTGAGTGTATAATAGCATATGCATGTGTAACAGTGCGTAAAATGAAAAACAGGGGTTGTAGGGATCTAAATTCTTTCGTGTCAGTATTGACTCTCATCTATGTTTTGATATGGAAATATAAGTTTGACTGTTCTGATATAAATAGTTCAAAAGCTCAGTCAAATTATGAGCATCGTATTCTTACTGCAGCCTATGAAATACTCACTCATGCACACATGACATACACACAAAAGGATCATTAAGGATCTTAAGAATGCTGGATTTAAAATCACAATAAAAAACTGAACATTACTTTTTTTTTAAGAATTAGTGTGTCTGTGTACAGTTACTTATGAGTTGTGTTGCTCTGTGCTGACACTTGTGTTCACCGACAAAAAGCCTGTTTAGTAGAACCTTCTGCTGAAGACAGCGACATTTCACTACAGTATGTATTTACTGCTTAGCTATTTGCAGCACTCTCTTTCGGGAAAAATCACACACACCCATTGAAAGCTATCTACAGCCACGTTGTTAAGCTTGTGGTAGAAGCCCATTCGCAAAATGGGAAAAACAGCTGGGTGTGGGACACCCATAACAAGAGTGCTCACAATGAGAGTGCCATTTATTTGGACAGACACTCGGGCACTACAAGGTACAAAAAAGGTAAGGATCTAATGATCTGGCCTGTCTTGTAGCTGTTCAGCATATGCTTAAATAGATCATTTATATCACATCAAAGCAAACCAGCAATTATAGTAAATATACCAAAAGTAGCTTATCATGTCCAACGTTTGGTCACATATGCCTGTTTGTGTGGATGTGTGTGTGTGTGTGTGTGTGTGTGTGTGTGTGTGTGTGTGTGTGTGTGTGTGTGTGTGTGTGTGTGTGTGTGTGTGTGTGTGTGTTTGCATGAACTTAGGATATTAATAGGAAATGACCACCAATTGAGCTGTCGCCTTCAATAGATTTGATGTTTTTATAATACTTGTACATTTTTTAAAAGTTGACGTTGAAACTGTGATCTATGGTTGTATCTGATTCATTATCATAACTTGTTCTTATATACTTCAAATGGCCATGCCTCTTGACTCCATAGTATGTGTTGGCATTGTTTCCCCACACGGTGGTAACGTCACTCTGAAAAGACTGAAGATTTTACATATGCTTTTTCTCCATCCATCCATCCATTCATCTCCACTTATCCAATTCAGGGTCACTGGAGCCAGTCCCTGCTGTCGTGGGGCAGCAGTCAGTCGCAGGTCATCACCCTAAATAATCGATCAGTAATGTAATTTGTTTTACGCTAACCTTTTCCCTAGCCTAATCAAGCTGATTTGTTTCTGAGTCTGTGTACTACGCTATATCTATGCACTACCACTAACAGTGGTCCATGACAGGAAGCAAAATTCAGTAAGCTTGGTGAAAGTCCTACACTAAACTACCATCTCCTAAAATGGATTTGTTGATTTTATGTTGCTACCTCCCAAGAATTAGGACACTGGTGTGTCCACCATTGCAATGTTCCTTTTTTTTCTTTTGGTAGTGTTAACTGTGCAGGCGTGCGACTCAAAAAAGGGTAACAATGTTAAAGAGATGGGGGGGGGGTAATTGAGGTTTTTTGGATAACTTACTGAGTTGTCCTTCAACATTTTAATAATTGATACAGTATTTCTATAACTGAAGCCACTAGCTTTCCAAAATGTATTTTTTGTGTGTTGTGGAAAGCAGACGCATGATGAGCGGACTATGTAAAAACAAATGGAATATTTTCTCTGTTATTTTATTAAACTGACGTGCTCTGTGAATATTTTGATGATATGGGATATGGATTGTTCATTGTTCACCGCTGTGAAGCCAACTGTTGTTATGCTCTTGGCACGCCTGATTAAGAGACAAGAAAACCTTCTAACAACCTTTACTGTCAGCAGATGTGAATGTCTATCATAAGTAATGGCATTTTTCAAATTCTTCCTGCTTAAAATGTCAAATGAAACCATTTAACCGTGCTGAATACTGGATTGCTCAGGTTTAGTGTTTACTATGTAGATGTTCTCGCTTGAGCTAACATTATCAATATAAATCTAAAAAAATGTCAGTGGTATACCAAACTACAGTAAATGCCTTGTGTTTTTACTTTGGATTTTTAGATGTTTGACTCCTCATCGTGAAACTGCTTTTAGCACAGCAAGTACATTTTACTCTATGCTTGATTCTATTTGTGTGAGTGCAAACAGTGCAAACACTGCACAGGCATGCACTTACACATAAATGGCAAACTTTCTTTGCATTCGAGAAATTAAGGAATTAATATATAAATAAATCTGGAATAGGTTTAGATTCAGTTCTGGATCCTCCTTCCCGACCCTTTTCTGACAACATGAGAGTTTCCGAGCAACATACTGCACATAAACAACACGAAGCGGAAGCCTGTGACAGGGTGCAAGCAGATCAGTCTGATCCAAAAGAGGTGGCTCATGGAAAGGATATGAGTGAGTGTTCAAGCCTAGAAAAAAGGAGAATAACAAATTCAAAATGTCAGCCTGACTGTCAGTACTGTGATTGGACTAATGCTCTGTGGTTTTCCAAAGCAGCCTCTGCCTGTGCACATCGGCTGCAGCACGTCAAACCCTATCAGAAAGACCACTCTATACAGCAACGCACAGCTCAGCACAATACAACACAACAGCACAAACAACAAAGATCAAGAGCCACAGTATCTCAGTGTGACACTCTTTAAGACTGTCGAAACGCCCATCCTCTCCGTCTCAAACACACACATACCAACCAAATCTCCTCTAACTCATGCACGTACACATGCATGCTCAAAAACAAAGCCCATTCACTTACATATATACATGCATTATACATCTATAGATGTATAATACATGTATACGGATTATCACAGTCTCTAAGGTTCTATCTTGCAGATGAAACAAAGCTTTTGTGTTTTTCTTCCATCACCTAAAGTGATGGTGTCAGTTGCATTTCTGAGGGTGTTCAATAATCAACAGTGCTGCCTACTTTACAAAAGGAGCATACATCCTGTTGTTAACATGGCTGTGCACACCTGATCTTGTTTGGAGCAACTGGGCAGTGAGATCATTTCCTTTGTTTTTAGCATCTAATGGCATAATTGTGTGCCATGGTGCATAGCTCCCCAGTGCCTAGGTAATGGTGGGGAGATGCCACCCTCTTTCCAAAGCAAGCCATGTTTACTCTTATGCAGAATGACAAGCACATGCAGGGAAACTGACAATGTGCAAGTGTAAATTAGGTCCCCAGTCTGCTCCGCATTAATTATGAATTAAGTATAATTGCGGTGGGATTTTCTGAAGTCAATTCATTTGGACTGACTATAATATGAATATCTTTCGAGCAAACAAGCTGTAAGTTTTAACAGGCTTAAAAGAAAAGCACAGGCAGAGCAGAGTTTCTGCCGCATCTGCTCAAGAAACACAAAAACAAGTTGAACAATGATTTAAAGAAAAGTCTACATAGTGCTCGGAGTGCTTTGTGATATAGTGCAGCAGAATAGTGACTGATCGAAATGATGTGGTGTTTCTTGAGAAAGCCTTTTTTTGATCGCTGAATTTCTATTTCATGCTCTGCTTATCTACTTGTTTGTGCATTTTTATTACAATAACAAAGTCAAATATGAAATGCATGTGCAGAGGCGTGTTTTTTGCAAATTTGGAAGTGTGCGGCAACCCAAGTGAACGAAAATGATTCACCTATAAAATAGAAGGATCCCTTATCCCCTCTGTCTAGGTTGCTTTGTTGACCATCCTCCTGTTTAAACCAATGGAGTTTCTCTGGATTTGTTTTACAGAGAAAGAGGAATCCAAATTACAGCTAACTAAAATAAGGTACCAAGCAAAACAAACTACTGCAAGCCAGTTGTTTACAGATACAGATAAGCTCAAAAACCGCAAAACAGCAACCTTGCAACCAAAGTAAAGGGCCGTGTGTTTTGGCAGAGCTTGCCGAGTTTCTTCTCTTTTTTTTTCTATTTTTGAGGCATTGAAGGATTAAATCCCTACTCTCCCAGGTGAAAGTCCTCTGCCTGTCCTATTGCACAACTCCTACATGGGTTTTTTTGTTCTCTTTATACTACTTTATACTACTCACCTGATGTGATCTGTAAAGGCTTGTGATCAGCCAAAATTCCCCATCAGGGGCTTGATTTTTGAAGCTTAAAATCAGGAACTCAGAGGAGGTGTAGGAGTCAAGTTACTTATGAGATGTTAAAAAAACACTATGTTGTGGGGGTTTTTTGTGGCTTAGAAGCTCATGTTGATTTTGTTTAAAAGCTCATCCAATCCAGCATATTTTCCTGAAATATATAACTAAAATCAAAGACTGATATGCCAATGAGATAAATATGCAGCAAATATGTGTGGGGATTTCTTAAAATGGTTCATTCTCTTACTTGTAAAGTTCTCAGGTCAGCTGTTGCTTTTTCAAATAAAATAACAATTCAGAAATTCAAAGGTTCTTGGCCAACCCGGTCACACCGGTCCACCGTGTTCATTTCTGACTTTGCCTCTCCAAAGCGGGAAATGTACACATCTAAGTTGTAGTAAGCTGCAGTAACAGCAGAGGGAGATATTTTACTTTAAGCTAACATGAAAACAGACAAATTTACATGTAAATACACATTAGCCACCTAGCTTAATCGTTTCTGGTGATTAAGGACTCTGGAATGTACTTCATATGTTTTTTTTGCTCACTACCGACTTCTTGGCATTAAATATCTCCCCCTGCTGGTAATGGAACTTCTGCATGCGTGTACGTTTCACACTTTTGAGTGGCAAAGTGCGAAATGGACACAGTGGACCGGCGTGTCTGTTATACGTTTGGCCATGATACTGGGTTGTCTTGGGAACCAACTTCATAATGCACTCCAGTTACAAGAGGCTAATACTGGCTGCATTTGCTGGAGGCCTCTGCAGGGTTATGGAGCCAGTGATAAAGGTGCTATTGTCTGGTACAAGTGACTGCAGGTTTGAAACTGCATACTTAGAATAGAGAAGAAATGATAAAAAGCTTAGCATTCTGTAAGCTCTCTAGAAGGACAACTAGGAACAAGCAGTAAACAATAAGTAAAGTCCTTATATAACTATAACTGCATTTTTTAAATATTTTGCAGTATTTACCAAAAGATGCCAGCATTCAAAAGTCTGTTGTTGAAAATAATGTCTGACCTTGGTTAGGGAAAACTAAACTCAATTGAAAGCAGTCTTGTGACTCTCTGCCTGAACATATCTCGCCTCCAGTCAGTTTGAAAGTAAACTTTTTGCTCCTTTCATGGACAACGAACGACCCTAAATCCTAAGTATAACTACATTCTCTCACAGTGCATCAACATATTTTCACTCCATAACCATAAATTATTAGGTATTATTTTGCAGGGGTTTATGTTGCCAGATTTGCATAACATTAATTTACAGGATTCTAACATCCTTATTATGAATATAATGAAACACTCAGTACTGAGCAATAGTCTTTTATTAAGTGGGATTTTTGGAATGAAAAGTATTCAGTGTTTACACAATAATTAGTCATAGTAATGAGAGTGACTTAGAGTGAGCTTGACTGGTTGGCTGTTGAACATCATGAATACACACTCACATGGGCACTGTACACAAACACTGAACATTCACAGCCTGGAAATGACCTATAGAGCTGAAAACAGCCTCCCCACTCACGGAGAATAGGCCTATTATCATGACAACAGATATGTCGGACTGTCCAGTGAAGAGGAGGCTACTGCACTATTGAGAGAGAGGGGCTAATTTCCACTCAGTGGGGTTGTAATGAGCCTTTCATCCTCTTATCCAGCCCGGTTACCATTAGAAACCATACCAGCTCTGACAGGAGCAGCAAAGAACAGCAGAACTACCACAGCATTTATAATAAGGCAGAATAAATATGTGTAATTTTAAGATCCAGATATTGTGCTGTATGCTTTCCAGAAGGCTAATGATGCGTCTCATCTTCATGTGAAAATCCGCATGACAAATTACCACTGGACCTTACAATGGAGAAGTTTTATGAAACTGAAAAATAATATCTACAAATTAGACATTGTACACAAAGACTATAGTATAAATGAGAAAAAAGTTTTCTTGAAAGATGACTTCATGCTGTGTAGCAGGTTTTTTTTACGGGAGAAAATTTAAAAGGCTATAAAGTGCACCACCCAGCTAAAGCGACATTAATGTTTTTTTAATGTTTTTTTTTTTTCTTGGTGAAATACTAAATATAAGCTTCATACAAATTTAGTGTCATTGTCTTGCATATTGCATTGGAGTTTTATAACACTGAAACATGTACGGTTTTGAATATACTGAAATATTTTCTGTAGCTGAAGCATAAAAATCATGCAGTATGTCTATAAAGATAAATTCACATTGCAGAGCTAATTAGAACCAGTATGACGTTGATAAGAAGGGCCAGATTACAGAGTATGGCTGCATGTGCTTGGTGTACAATAAAAAGGTTTCCTGCTGGGTCATATGCAATCAAAATAGCAGGTATAAATCATTTCTTTAATCAGTGCGCAGGCATAGGTAAGGGTTGTTGCACTAAATCTTTCCACGAAGTAAGAGTACAGGTTATCAGTGCAGAATTAAACACTTTTCTAAAGACATCCTTCGACTGAGGCAAAGGAAAGAAAGCGATTGTGCAATTGTGAGACCTCTTGGAAGGTTTTATTGTTCCAGTCTTAATGCGTGGTCTTACACCTCGAGGAGGTGTGAAAGCCTTGAGCTTGCAAAGAAGTCCTGCAGCATTTCTGATAAAGGTGTGAATCACCAAGGTGATGCAGATAATACAAAAGATAGCACAAAATACACTCAGCGACACATGGACATGAAGTAGCTCAGCTGAAATGGCCTGAATACGAGAAGGTTAGCCAAACAAACAGATTGCATATGAATGACAATGAGGCAGAAAATTGGTGAGAGCAGCAACATACATCAGAAGAAGAATAAGACGCAATATTGCATGAGGGCTTTAAAATATGCAGGTAGGTTGTGAAGTTGGTTCTAAGTGCACAGGCTGTTGCTGCTGCCACCCAGCAAGCACTCCCACATATATTTGCCATTCTCTCTCTCGCTTGCTCTCTGCCTTTCTCTACGTCCCTCATTCACTCATAAAACCACAGAAATAAAGGGAGAGAATGACAGAGTGAGCATTAGAGGTTAAGGGATGAATTTCCCAGCATCTTTTGCCTCCGCCTCTGACCATCTGCCGCTCTGGCAATAGCCTTCCTCTCCTGAGGTTAAACTCTAAATTGGCAGTCGGCTAAGCAGCCACTTAGACAGGAAGGTTCAGGTGGGTAAAGTCAAATAGATATATACTATGTTGTGCTATACACATTGGGTAAGTGCATATTGAAAACAAGAGAATAAAATGTGAAATAGTGGCAAATTGGACGAGTGAAATGTTCACTTCCAACAAACAGGGATGGAGAGAAGGCTGGGGTGAAAGGAAATTGACAGGCAGATGGTGAATGATGAAAATTGAGAAATAAATTAGAGGACAAAATGAGAAATGCATAGGAAGGAATGAAATGCAAGTGTAAAAAGAGAGAAGATTGAGGAACACAGATGGAGAAAGGAATGAGTGGAGCAGCGGGCAAGAAATGGAGATGAAAATGCAGGCATGAAAATTAGAAATCGAAGAAGAGAGATGAAGAGACAGGCAAGGTCAAAGAGAAAAATCTGAAATAAAATAATGGTAAATAGCTTATTCTTTGATATCACAGGGCACAAAAAATACATTTATGTAAAGAACAGCTTGTCACTGAGGTAGCCTATGGTCTTGTCCCTGCACTCAAGCAGAGACAGAAAATGAATACTGACAGAGAGAGAAGAAGAGAAAAGGAAGAAAAAACCCCACAAATGTCAGGCTAGTATTAAGTCAGAATCTTAAGTCAACCCTCTCATCTCACATCACACCAACAGGGCCTCTCTAAAAAATGAATAAGCAGGATAGAAAGCCTGCAATAGAACCTCCTATCCAAATTAATTAGACTCCTCAGTGCAGACTTTTCTTGCTGAACAGTGACGTAATGCTGAGAAGCAATGACACATCCAGGATGGTGTTTCATTAGTTTCATTAGTTTCAATGTGTGGCAACAACAGGCGGATTTACAACTGGACTGCCACCCAAGGATTGGGCACTCGTCCCACAATCTCATGGTTACCCCACATTCAGTCTGGCATCGCAAAATGCCACCGCCTGTGCAGCCTCACACACAAAATAATCAGCACAGCCGTATTTGTCACATAAACCCAACAAAGCACAAAAGAATTAAAATATCTTGTTGAAATGCACACTATTCAGTGAAAACTGATTGATTTGATGTAAAATGAAGCCCGTGCAGTCTTTATGCATCTACGTGGGAGCACCATATTTGCATGTGTTCGTTTGCTCGTTGGCCTGGCAGCAGCTTCTCAGAAAGTAGGACTGAGAGTCTGTTACAGCAGTCCCAGTGTGTAGCCTCCCTTGGCACACAAACACAAATTTGCTGAGGGACGACTGCTGTGGCAGAAAGCTTCTCTGCAGACAAAACCTCTTAATATTCCTTCCAAGTCCATTAAGGCCTCAAGAGATTGGCTGGGATTGATTGTTTGTACTTGATATTACCAGGGGCTTCAAGGCCAGATCCTCGTCGAAAATTAGAGATGGCATTTTGTAAAGCCTAAGGAATTGAAAAACTAAATACAAACCTGTGCGTTGCTATCATCCTCACAATGAGCAATGATGGAGGAAGCCTTCATCTAATTAGCAAATGCTTGTTGCCATCTCTTTTTAGCTGTAGGGTTCATTGACAATTGGACTGTTTTTCCAAGTCAGTGACTTTCAAGTTTTTTACATGTTTTCAGGCAAGAAAGAGTTTTTCCAGTCAATTATTCAATTATAAGGCAGTGACCTCTCCTCACCCCCTCCACACGCTCACGCACATACACAGACACACAAGAAGAAGAAAGGATTGCTTCTTGTTAAAGCCCAGTGCAGACTGTCAGGTGCAGAGTAAAAAGTTGTCACATCAAATCTTGCTTTATGAATTTCCTTAAAAAATAACAGGCTAAAGCTTTCAGGTATTGATTCATAATGATACAAAAAGGCTTAAATTCTGAGAGGATAGTATAATAAAACTAGCCTGTTTTACCCACTTTATTCAACACAAAGGGGAGTCTATAGATAAAATATAATGGAACTTTAACTAACCTGAACTTTGAAAAATCCTTTGCGGCGATATCTTACAAACTGGGTATTCTTAAATGGAATAATAAGTATTTGAAATCACTGAAATCTTCACTCTTCAATGAAGAACTACCATTTACAAAAAAAAAGGAAGAAAAATAAGCTGTCTTTACTTAGACAGACACTTACATATCAAAAATAAAAGCATTCCAGACATGCTCAAGTTTAGTAGCTATAACATTTACCTCAGTGTATAAGTGTATTAGCATTAGGTAAAACAAAACATATATCAAAGCAGAAGCTGACTGCAGTTTTACAAGTATTTAGTCATAAACCAAAGTAGGCTATTGGACAAAATTGAATTTTTAATGTGAAAAAGGAATCACTGAAGTGATTACAATTTATCCTGAGGGGCACATGAATGTCTATACTAATTTCTTATGACAATCTATCTAAAGCTTAAGAGATTTTACATCTAAACACAGATAACCCTATTTCTTTAGTGATGCACTTTCAAAGGGAGCTGTCCTGCACCTGCAGGTGGACCAGCTAACAAAACACTGAAGGAAAGCTTGGACCACGAAACACATAGAGGGAGTGTGACTAAGACCATTACTTCATGTTTTTACACAGCAAGTAGTTGTTTACTGATCTAATAATGTTCATACTGTTACTTATAAAAACATCATGGAATAACCAGCATCCAAGGGATTCATGCTTTGCAGAGCACGGGTCAATTTTGCCAATATTACAGGAGCTGACTGATAGGATGGGGTAGCCAAGTTAAACCTGTAAGATACATTAATAATGGAATATGAGTGTGTGCGTACGTGTGCACACTCATGCAAAAAATGTTAAGTGACAAACTGACCCTTCATTGCACCTAACAAGTCATTTAGTCTCTCACTGAGCCATCAACACTCTAAAGTGCATGTCCACAGTGTATCCAATAAAAAGGGAGCAGTTTTGGCAAAATGCTAAATTCACAGTTCTTTATTTAAGGGTGTGTGTATCTCTACTTGAGATGTGGATAGTTACATGAATGCAATATTAGGAAGAGAATTTTTGTTCTAGAAAGGTAAAGTTGCTTTGTATATGAAATCTAAAATCATTAAAAACATCTCAACACGACCGTTACGAATCAATAACGCACATCTTCCACATGGAGTTTTAACTGCAAACTGTGTGTTCCTAATCACAAAATAAACACAAGATCAAAGCACGTCCTCTTTTAAGATATGAATCAGTCCAATCTGCCAAGTGTGCTGCATAAAACCCCCCTCTGTCCTGCTCTGGTTATGAATATCATCCAAGAGGCTGGGCTATTAATAAGTGGACACACACATGCACACACTTCCTACAGGGAAGATATGGACCAGAACAAGGGAGTCACTAATCTCAATGGGTGAACAGCTTAGAGCAGTGTTGAATAAGTGTTGAGGGAATACAGTCCCATCATCACCACAACAAAATACACACTTCCACTCAGACACACATGTACTCCATTCATGTGGGATTTCATGTGATGTATGGCCCGGAGCAACCATAGTCCCGAGTCTGTGGTGATGAAGGAACCTTATTGTTCCCAGCACAGAGACTGGGCTGGTTTCTGGGACACTGAAACGCCCTAGCAAGTATGTCGTGGGGTCACATGTCACATGACAGACAAAGCCAACGCTTTTGAAAGATTAAAGGGGGAAGGGGCAAATATAGTCAAACTAGGGCCTGTGATGTTCCCTCGGGTCATCTATGAGTCACTCAGACCATCTTCCATACAGTAAACTTTGGGAGATTGGATTTCAAATTTTGACCAATAAATGACCAACTAATTTTCATCCATGATAGCCTAATAAATCATATGGCCATGAGACCATTCCAGCAACAGAGAGACTGTAATGAAATGCTCTGTGTTAGTTTCCTGCAATGATGCCAAGTGGGATACAAACTCTGTGGGCAGACACTGAGGCAGACAAATCAGCAGAGTGGAAGTTTCACTTCCTTTGCATCTGAACTTCCATTAGAGCCTTTTTATATATGTTACAGTTAAAGTTTCAGGACACAAAAGCGCACCCTCTTCTATTTTTTGCATGGCAAATGTTCCCCTCAATTCTCTGCTACTGGAACTCTGCCGTCTGAATGTCACAGCTGAAAGCAGCCATAAAACTCATACATTAAAAAAAGTTTCTTGGAAAAGCAGTTGTGGCAGGAAATAGAAAATAAATCTGGGTGCATATATCCATTATCAGGGCACGTTATCGTCAGAAGGGAGTCTGTGGAGAGAGAGGAAACCAGGCTGGGTCTCTATGTGTGCCGTAAGATAGTGGAAACCAATTTTCACCTCCTCCCTCCTCATCCCCAACACACTACTTGATTCAGCCCTCGCTAACTCTGCGCAACCAGGACTAAATCATTTCATCTAAATAAGCTAGCCAAATGTTTTACACCTCTGCATATTACTGAGAGACGATAAGGTGCTGGTTCACCATTCTGTGCAAAGCATCTCTTCCTTTCCTTCCCCCATTTTTTTTTTTTTTTGTCTGTTCCATGGGCCTAACAAAGATGAGCAGGACTGCAAACTTCTGTGCATATGAGGGCTGCAGAGATAGAAAAGTGCAAAAATACAGAGGTGAGAGTATTTTAAAACCTTGCCATTTCTTATACCCTCGACGATAAAACAACAGACAAGCCATTTTTTATGTTTGTGTTAAATATTCCCATGTGCGCCACCTCTATGACAGCTTATTCTCAGGCATATTTATCACAACCCTTATCTGCTCAACTCAACAGACAAAGGCAAGGCGCATGGCTTACACTGCGGCGTGCTGATGCCTGAGGCACAAGACAAAGCATACGATCAATACAAATCTTCAGTCTATACGTCGGACAGGGCCGAGTTGACACACATCCTTCTAGCAGCCATACATCACAACTTCTTATTTAATTAGCTCCCTGAAGAGCTTTATATGTCTGCTAATTCAGTCATTGTACTCTCTGCCAGAAAAGAAATAATAAGCCATCCACGCTAAGTGTTGTTGCTCTTTGTTGTTGTGATGAAGGGAATCTATTAATGATACAGTACAGATTTAAGGAAATATATAATTAGTCTTAACACCATTTAATCAATGGCCTTCATCTGTTTCACCATGGGAAATAATGTGGGCTTAATTCTATGATCTGCTGCAGTTCAATCACAAGATCAAACCTCTTCCAAACCTAATACCAACATAGCTGCTGCTCCTCTCACAAGCGATACCTTCTGGAGTCACTGTGTCAACGTTAAATGTTTTCCCAACAGAATCCGCACAGACGTGGTATTATTTTGAAGTCTAGGAACAAATCTGCAAAGCGCCAAAGGGTCAAAAGTTTAATTTACTACTTCAGAGTATTTTTGGTAGAAAGCTGTTTATGCTCATAAAGGCAGCAAAAATGTTGCAGGTTGCAGCATCGCTTCTATTTTCATGTTGTTCATTACTCTGTTCTTAAATGGAAATCCTTCAAAATCCCCATAAAATGATATTCATGCATTTTAAGTCTGAGGTGTTTGCCGTAAGAATCCATGTGGAATCAACTAACCAAGTTGTAAGAGGACTACAGCTAAATATCGTGTTTATGTGCTTAAAAGACCCAGGAGTGGCTGTTAAATTTCAATCCAGGGTCAAAATGTCATCGAGAAGAGAAGCATAAAGATCAATTCACCACTCTTTCCCTCGGTGCGAATTTTTATCTTTTTAAATACAGGGTAGATTCACCGAGCAAATATCCCTTTCCAGAATTATCCTGCTTCACACTCACATGGGTTTACACATCTACACTTGAAAGTTGCAGTTTTTATCTACTAAGTAACCCCGCTGGAAAAAAAAGTGCCTTGCTTACAGGCATATAAGCGGCTGTTTTTTGTTTTATTTTATTATTTCTAATATATCTTGCCAGGCCAAAGCTGACCCTACAACCTTCCGGTCCAAAGGTCACCTCAGGAATCCTTGGGCCACTTTTATTTTTATTTTGCATGCACAGCTGTTTGGATGTTGTTTGCTGACTTTGGAAACAAAGGTAAATAGAAAAATCACATTTGGCTCGACCCTAAGTAATGTGGCCACTGTGAATGTGAGACCTTCTTCCAAGAAAGAGACACATTATGCTGGATGGGGTTTCCCCTGCCTGCAACTTCAGTGCATAACACACTGCTGTCCTGATGGATTCTGTGTTGGTAACAGTAAAAATTAACATTTTTCTCTTTGTCTAGAGTTAAAATACATTTGGGAATTAAAATGTAAGAAATGCAGTAAACATTTGTAATGTTTCCCTAATTACAAAAAACTATAAACTGGTTATAGATCGATAACCCACTGTGGGGAAATGTTTGTGTAACTAGACTAAAGGGGAATATGACAGCATGTGCATCAGCATGTGCAGAAATAATAATAACAATAATGGCAGAAAAATAATTTTGAGTGTCTGACTGATGCTGATTTTAATTCAGTGGAATGACATCGGGCGCATGAATAATTTGGTGACGCTCCAAGCCAAAGAATTTTCAAAAGGCATCAGTCAATTCATGGAAAAATATGAGTGTAACATATGTGAGAATATTCAGTCAAGTCATGTTTGCTAAAAACTTAAAGCAACTATTCGGCCCTTTTAATGTAAATTTCACTTTGCCCAAATATATCAGCTGTTGTTTTGTTTTTTACTTACTTAAACTTTTCGTTTCTTTTTGTCACCTAAATTTGTCAAAACATGAAAAAAAAGCCCCGCATCTATGATATTTCTCCAGTCTATTAAGCATTAATCTGCATATGAATATGTAGAATCTGTAGGCAAGAGGGAGAAATCTTTGGTACTGGAAGCTTTTTGACATTCACTTGTAGTCCACTTGTAGTCTCACTGCTATTGACCAATCAGGATTGAGCAGGGTTTTCTTGCATGCTGGTTAGCGGTCCATTTGCGAAGCAAAAGAGAGATTGCATTTTCCGAAAGCAATCGCAAAACAGTCGGCTATCATCTGACACTGATTTAGCTTTTTATTACCTTTTTAAATTATCTGCATTTCTAAACAATTACCTGAAAATGTAACAGCCCTGATATTGGCTGGCTACACTGGAAGCTCTGAAAAATTGGTTGTTGCCCCCAGAGTGCAAGTCAGCCTCCTAGCTAATGTGAACCAAATTTGATAAAAATATTGATTTCAACATTATGTAGGGGCAATTATCAGTTAAATAACAAAGGTAAAGCTGAAGTCAGTTTTGAAATTAACCTTTTTCACTTCAGTCCCTAGTGTTCACAGACCACTTCAAAAACACATCCTCATATTTATAAAAATGCAATCCACAGTGTATGAAGACAGCCTTTTATGACGGAGAAGAGCTTGATGCTGCAATGCAGCAAAGAGAAAGGAAACCTCCGAAAGAGACTTTGGAGCCTTAATCTTTTTTTTTTCTTTTTGCACATTAGAGTTCTTTTGAATTTCTGATCAGAGTTCGGCGTTTTTCATGTGTGTCGTTACAACATATAGTTGTAGCATGCATAATCTTCCCCAAATTGGGCTGTATAATAGGTAGACTCTCAAGTGAACAGCAGCGTGGAACGCACACAAGTGCATTCACTCTACTGTTGTGATCAGATTTAATCAGAAAACACTCTCTAGGGGGATTTTTTTCCTCTGCATAATGAGTTTGATTCTAATGTAAACCTTGATAATACTGTACATTTAAAATTCAGAACTTGTACTTCTAACCAGGTGGATTAATGCTAAAAATGTGAAGACTTCTTCGACTACTGGAAGCAAGTCATATGTTTGAACACCTATGGGTCATGAGATGATCACGTTTATTAGCGTCCATGTTAATGCATAGCGACTATGCATAATGAAACAAGTGCTCCTTTGAGGACACGGCTGGTGGAAGACCAAGAACAGAATTAATCTGGTTTTCTGCCCAAACGAGGTTAAAAAGGCATGTGACATCATCCACATGTGGATAATTGTTCAAGTGGATGTTCAGCTCTGTCGTGTGCAATTTCATGATGATAAAGCTGTATAACAGAACAGTCTGAAGGCTGGAGCTTTATAAATGTGCTGCACAGACTGTCTACGCCTATTGTGGTAGACACACGGTTCTTTCTGCGAAGCATCCACGCACAGCTTAATGCATCTGGTTGCTGAAGTGGTTCAGCTTCAATATGTGAGACAAGACTTTTGTATTGTGCAGTCTGTTATTTTCCTCCTCATTGGCAAAGCTTACATTACATCTTGCGCCTGGGATATTAATTGAAGACATGGTTTGTGGAGAAAAAGAACATTCAGTCTTTCACTAACCAGAATATGCACATAGAGGTGGTACATGAGATCATGTGTGGCATTAAATTTGGCCTGTAGGAGCAAAAGAAAGTCTCATCAAATTCAGTAGTGGGAGACCAGTTATTTGTACCTCTATGCAATGTGTTCTCCCAATCGTACACAAATGATACTAAATTTAGGAAACGATTTACAAGACTGAGAAACACTGAAAACATATTTTCATAAAATGTTTGGAGGTGCAATATTAGGATTGCCTACATAACCTGATCACCACCCCAACTTTTTTTTTCATAGACCAGCACTATGATTATAGTTTAGGTCAGAAGTCAGGTTTCAAATTCTACTCAGTAAGTGCAGACAGCTTTTTTGAAAGTGACCATATATATGAGGTCAAACTTTAAAGCCTATATTTATTTATTTATCCTTTCTTCCCCCCCTCCTCATCTTCACTCAAATGCAGACTAAGCTCTGCCTTTGGCTTTCAGACTCAGTGGACAGATTAAGCTGAGTTAGCCCTACTTTCCATAGATGTGTTGTCGTGGCAATTTGAAATACACCCCCACCCCCTGCCCCATCACTCTTTCTTCAAATACCAGTTAAGAGGTGATACATCTACACTTCTTTAACTGGAAAATAGCTGAAGATTTTAAAAAATGGAAGCATCAGTACAAAAATGCCAAAAGTTGCAAAAAAAGATGTCTTTTTTTCATAAATATTTCATAGATATTCACAATATAAACATTTTCAAGGTGTTAGGGTTTATTAGGATGCAGCTGGCAGTGATGATGATGATGATGATGAAGATGGCATAGGTTAGGAACTCCCTGTTGCTAATGGTTGATATCTTTCCCGTTCACATGTATATGTGATAATACAAAAATCAGATGTGAAAGAGTGAAGACACAGCACAATCTGAGTGCTTTAGAACTCTATTTTGAAATACTACCATAAAGAAAATTCACTTGGACATTTTTCTTTTTCTGTGCAGCCTTACAGTCAGACAATTCATGAAAGGCTTCATGTTCTTTGAAGTCATATTAGACTATTATCCACATTTAGCTTACAGCCATGTCAGATGTGTACAAATATATGCACACTGTACATTTTAGAAGTGGTTTTAAAGTCATGCTGTAGGAGGATGTGAGCAACCGCGAAGAAACTCACTGTAACCGTTCCTCGGGTCCATACTGGTTGTGGGGGGTCACACTTGTAAAACTGAAGCTGTAGAAAGTAGTCAGATGAATGTACGGCTGGAAGTTTTATGAAAATTTTAGGATCAATTTTTCATAAAGGAAAAGCTTTTCTCTCATGTCCTTTAGTTATTTATATATAAAAAAAAATTTGATCTCTTCATGGCCAGTAGAGACAGGAGGAAACAAACAAGACTTGGAAAAAACTCTGAGCCCATTTTCTGGTGCTATCCAAACAAGCACTACAGTATGTGTAAAAATCCGTCACCGTCACATGTTGTAGAGCAGCTGCTAACTTGATCTCATTAACATTCATGTATTTAGGTCAGCTGGAAGGAAAATTAAAGACAGCATTTGCACGTGTGACTGTTTAAGACTGAGGAACAGTGAAATTCCCCCAAATAACATACCTCTGTAAATTAACTTTGAATTAAATTTCCCTTCCACTGTAAGTGAATTATCGGGTTGGCTGTGTGTCAGTGACTTTGTATGCCTCTTTAAAAACACCAGATCAGTCAAAGCAGAAAATCTGTTTGCTTCTTAAAATACACGACTTGGCAACGTAATCAGCTGAAGTACATGTATATAAGCAAATGCTGATTAGAATCGGCGCACACATGGTAGCTTGACTGAAACATATCCCAGTTTAAACATAATGTCCCATCACAACATCACAGAGGCAGAACAAATGGACAAATTCAAAACAAGAAAGATATGATCTCTTTGAAACATTTATTATGAAATTATAAAGGTAGAATACCACTGTTCAAATAAAGGCTTTATAAACAGAGTGGGGTTTGCAGTGTACTGGAGATTTGGAAGAGTTTATTTCAGATGTAATTAATGTATAGCCAGCAATGAAAAAAAAAGGAAAAGGAGAAGGCAGCGGAAATAAATAATACAAAACTAAAATAAAACAAGTCCATTATTGTTTAACACAGCACATTAGGCAAGATTACCAGGAGTTCAATTTACATGAAACATCTCATATATACAAGATTTACATCGATGAGGGTTACAGAGTCTTTGTGAGCTATGAGGCCCAGTGGCAAAGCAGTCAATGGCAGTCACATTTCAAGTCAAGTGAGGCTCTTAGCTTGAGGGGGGTTTTGGCTGGCAATGCCATTATCACAACTATTAGTCTAGACACTGGCACACGCTAGTGACAGAGCAGCGGTCTGTGTGTTATTTGACACAACACCCCAATGACAAGGACACATCTCCCTCTGGGTTTGTCATGTCAGAATAGACAGCGCCGCTTTGCCCATCTTTTACCCGCACACCCTTTTTCTCTGATGATAAACGGAGAGAGGATGGTAACAGGAAAAAAGAAAAAAGAAAGTTGGGCTATGTGTTGAACACAAAGCACCCTCATCTGTCACAAATGATCAGAACACAAAGGTGAACACACCCTTGTGATTTAACATCGTATGTAACGGCGCTGACCCCAGTAAAACACGGGTGAAAGGTTAGGGCTGGAGACGGGGAAGATAAGGAGTGGGTGGAGGAGCCAAGTGAGGAGTGGAAAGGAGAGATGGGTTGTTGTTGGTGGGGAGGGAGGGGGGATTGGGGGCATTCAAACAATGACGTAGCATCATAACTCCATCTTTTTTTATATAATATATATAGAGATAGATAAATTTATAGACAAGCAAGCAGTCAAGAAACATTTTCTTCCACCCTCTACTCTTATTTTTAAGGAAAATTCAAGAGAATTTCAGATGAGGTGTTGATACCTTAAGTGTTTTAAGCTGCAGTTTGTCTTTTCACATCATGCAGTGTTGGAAAAAAAAAAGAAAAGAAAAAAAACACGAAGCTAGTATGTCAACTTGATTGATTGCCTTAGAAAAATGGGAAATGCGTTTTGTGGATTAGTGAAAACATGGAGATGAATTAAGTAATGACAGTCCTACAAAAGCCGCTATGACTTTTGTGCATTAATTTCACAAAGCAAAGCCCCTGAAGACTGATCATCAATCAATGTGCTTTGAGAATTTGCAGAAATGGATGATAAATTTAAGATGAATGGGTTGCCAGCCAAAAGTGATGGACAAACAACAAAGCAGATATGAAAAAAATCAAATAAAATCACATATGAACACACTTACATGAGACCTTTTGATAAGAGACAATATTTGTCATTATCAAAACTGTGTCGTATATTTTGGACAGAATGAAACAGCGCAGTGATGAGAAGGTTTCTGTAGATGAGGGAAAAATTCATGAAATGTTCACAAAAAACAAACAAACATAGGAACAACAACAACAACAAAAATGCAATTCCTGGTAATTTGCCATCATCTGTGTTTGGCAATTATGTCCCTGGCAGTTACAAAGAAAGAAGAAAAAAAGCCTATAAATTAATAAATATATAAATATATTAAAAATCTGTAGCACTTCATTTTTCTGAAACAGGGGAAAATAAAAACATATAAATGAACTCCATAGTTCAGCCAGTGTACCAACAGGGAGCTTTGATTTATTTTGTTGTTTTGTGCAGACAAAACTGGATCCCCCTTGGGGCAATAATCTACTCTGATAGTACTCACACCCACTACCATAATATAGCTTGCAATCCATTTCATTTCCTCTTACCCACCTAGAATATAGAGGACATGACAAGTTTTTTAAAGACGCCGATACAATGTTCTCTGTGGTGAAGAGCTTTGCAAATCCTCCACTGATAATTTAAAGCTTTGATAGAAACTTCACTCACACACTTCCTGGCTTACTTTCTCCAGACAGCTACATTTGTTTTGAGGATCTGCTACATTTTACTCAATAAGAAGATGCAGCACTAAAGATCCGTCTTCTTGGATTTACCTGCTGTTTTCTTAATTATTCAGCAGATGTTGGCAACAGACCTAACTTCACAGAGCTTGCTCACAGATTTGGTTAATTAATATCTTTACTTAGTGACCCAATTTAACCTTTTGTACATGTTGGTGTCCTTTTTTCATTCTTCCTCTTATTACAAAAAATGCTAAAGCTGTTGGAACGCCATTAGTTAAAGGTATGAAGGACATGCTCAGTGTAAGAGATCACAAACACGGTATCCCGATTAAGTGACAGGATAGCTTGGGAGAAACGATGTATGATCACAGTCGGCAGCAATCACTGGCCTCTCTCCATCTTCCTCTTTCATACCGCCAAACTCTGTGTCAGCACAACCCATAAGATATTGCAACAGACTTTTCCCCTCAGGTGCAACATTGTCATAGTTCATTAATCTTCTCAAACTTCTCCTGCTGCCATCAGCCCCCGTACATACTACTAATCCCCTTATTAATGTGGCAAATGAACCTGCACAAGAAGGACGACTCCCCCAAGGCTCCATAATTACAATGGTCTGTACAAACTCCTGTTTGCATAGAATGTCCATTCATTACATTCATTACATTACTGACAACTCCAGGAATCTTCTCGCTGAGGATTCCCCCCTTTTTTTCTAAAAGTCTTCTAATATCCTGCACTTTAAACTGAATACTCCAGTTACTGTGATATTTAAAACCCTGCTCGTTGTGTATGAGATAATGTACAATACGCCTATTTTTACTGTAGTGCTCAACACAGAGAAGGAAATGATCCATGAGTCAGATGTAGACAGAAATACTGAATAAAACTTTAAATAGCTCCAGTATTATTTGGAATAATTCAGCCCATATTCACATGTTGCCATTTGTTCTATATGTGTGGAAACTAAACTGAGACTGCTCAGATAGAAAGCTGTTACATGTCCCCAGGCCTGAGGCAGATTTGGGGTGAAGAAAAGCACATCACAGCAATAGGAGATGGGTTAATTGTCGGTGCATGCTTCCTTTCCGTGTTTGCATGAAAAAAACAACCTAGAAGCCTACAGCAATTACGACTTGTTACACATTAGGTGTTCAGACCACAAGGTTGCACAACTGAAAACGCCATACAGGGCCCATAACTGTGGATTCTCACACATGCAATATGTTGCTTCCGCAAAGTGACGGAAGAGAGAACACATCTTGTGTGAACTTGTCAATATGTGGTAGCAAACGTAACAATTAACATCCTTATATTCACGTTTACTACAAGATTTGTTCGAGTTTAATTCTGAAGACTAGATATATGGAAAATGTAGATTGCAATCAGTCAGCCATGATGTTTCATTTGCTGTCTCTGAGACTACTTTCAAACCCTGCTCCCCTCAGTAAAACCATGTTAACGTATTCTTAACACGAGCCTTGGGATCTGACGCACAGTACATAGTTAATGCGTAGCCACTGGGCTCATGTTGTGGTAGTGAGCCACATCTATGTCTACGACTACTGACAGGATGAGAATAAGAATGATGATGATTATTATACTCCGTTTCTTAGATGCTTGTGTTGCCTAGTGAAACTAGGACAGTGTTTTCATGCTTTTTTTGCTCTGTGTTGTTTACACTAATGTAGGTCCCTAGAGGGTAAAAAAATAAGTGAGAAAAAATGAAAGGAAAGGCAAAGATTCCCCTATTGCTATAAGCTATAAGGATCTGTATAAAACTGATTGCACTAGGCATTAGTGTGTAATAACGCTACTGCAGATCCGCTATTTCTTTTACTTATACGCTCTATATCGCCTAAGAAGAAGACAGCACTAACGTCTTCATGCTTTGCTGTTGTTCTCAGTGTCTTTTTCTCTGCCTAATCGTTTATCAATTTCCTTTCAGTTTCCTTATTTTTTGACTGGTGCTGATGTTGCATAGAAGTGACTCTCGAAAACTGGAAGAAAATGGCTTTTCAATTCCATGAGAGAAGGTCAATCTTAAAAGCGATCCACCCACAGCTTCGCTTGTGTCTTCCTCTTGAACTTCCTATTTTACTTAACCGCTTGTTTCGTGTTAACTTCAGGCACCAGCTGTTTATTGGTGTTGGTTTGTTAGTCATAGGGCAGCAAACTAAGTGTTAAATTTCATCTTCCGACCGTATACCTTTTTGGATCCTTTAACCATGGCAGCAGTTCAACACCTTTAGCTTTAATTTCAATATATTACATCAAATACCATTTTCCAACCAAAAACTAACCAGTAATAACTTTAAATGAAATTGCCTCGTTTTTGTTATCTGTGTATATATAAGAAATCTTTTAATAATGTAGCTCTTATCTTCTTCTAAAGCGCTTCTACTCTGCAGAGAATGATATGATAATCCGGTGATATTACCTTTTGGATATACTGTCTGTTTAAAGATTCAGTCAAAGGTAATTGGTATTTTCTTGATCTTCTTTTTTTTAACTACAGCACAAATCCAAAAGGCATAGAATTTAGTGGATGGGCATCTCCGCATGAATGATCATGAAATGGAGATGACATGTGCATGTCAATACAAATGGCTGCATTGTGCAAAACAATCAAAACAATGGATGGAACAGTGGCATTGATAACATACCCTGGTTTATCCAGAAAGACATGTCAGTGCAGTCGGGGCAGTCTAATCATTTAACCACAATCAATGACTGCCAATCTGAGCTGGAGTCTTTGTCTGCAAGATGTTTTTTGGAGTAATTATGACTAAGAACCAACCGCATGCTGTAAGGGCCTTCTTTACAAATTTGAAAGATTGATATCAGCCAATAATGGAAAGACGGATAATCACTATTTAATGGAGATAAAGTGCATCGTTGTATGGAGTTGCAATATAACTGTGCATACTGGTAAGAAAAGGAACTCATACTTGTTCTGTGCATATCTGTATGATACTGTTGTTTTAATATGTAAGCAAATGCATCTTTAGAGTTGTTAAAGATATGATTCTCTTATTCTCTTTCAAAAATAAAAGACAATGGACTTATTTCAACTAATTTATATCAGTAAGTAATAGCAGAACAGTAGTAGAATTAGACTGGGGCACAACTTACACAAGTTCAGAGAAAAACACGACACTGTACAGAACATTTCAGACATAAGTCTGTGAACAAAAGCGTCTGTAACAGTGCATCATTTATAATATCGGTGGCACAATATAGAACACATTGGCTCTGTTTGTGTGCTTCTTTGAATCATTTGTCAGAATTATTGATCCCAATAAATCTTGTGTGGAATTGTGGGATGACTGAGCAAATCAATGAAGTTGTGCTTACAGTATAGTGTCATATCTCATGTGTCCTCCTCTAGGGTTGAATAGTGGCCCCCACCTCACCCCACCCGCTGCCACCGCCAGCATCACCCATTTCATCGCCTCGTCTCATCTCTCGCTCACACATCACCAACCCCCCACACACACAAACACACACACACACACACACACACACACACACACACTAACAGCGCCTGGCAAATGACTGCACACTGAATGCCTCTTTTGACTGCTACCTCTCACACAGAAACACATTAAATGCAACCCCAGATGCAGTGACCCAGAGGTATGCATCGACAGGAGTCGCATAGTGTCACCCCTGTAATTCCACTCGCTCGTCCGGATAGATCTTATCACTCACATCTCTAACTGCCATTATCAATCTTTCCTGTGCAGCCTCTGCATCATTAGGCGAGAGTATTTCACTAAGAACACTAACATAGGTTTCACTCCTTTCTTCTCCTCCCTTGCATTTATAAGTCCACTGCAGGTTGGCATAGTGCCAAGCTCTGCCATGCAGCGCAACACTGCCACCTAAAGGTTCAGTACCACCGTCAAGCCTGACCCATCGACAACAGCCTCTCTCTGCCTTCCCTTCTCCTTCTGCGCTCTCTCTTCCCTCTTTTCTGCAGTTCCCAATATTTGTCCACGTGTGTTCCATTAGATTAAAACTGTGTGTTGTGTAGTGGTGCTTTATTAGCAGAAAAATTAATAAGGCTTTGATAAAAAGCAGCATGGATTACGTTGAAATTTGAGGCTCATTATTGGCTAATCCTTTTTGAATTGGATGTGTATCAAGTTCCAGACAAGCTTCACTCAGTTCGCTAGTGTGCTTTGAGAGGAGGCATTTAATTCAAGCTCAGATGATGTGGCAAAGCCTACAGTGACATTCACAATACCACTGCAGCAGTCTAATTATTGAATGTTGTTATTGCTGCAGGTGTTGAAAAGGTTACAAAGTCTTTCATGATATTACAATGCACACCAAAAAATAAAGAAACAAACAAAAAAAACATGAATACACTCAGGAGTTTTATGAAGAGAAAGAGAGAGCGAGAAAGAGAGAGAGAGAGGTGAAAAGTCAACTACTTTTTGGAGAATGTGTGCAGCATTTGTCTATGATGAAAAGCAGCAATCTGAGTAGATAGGCAAGAAAAAAATGTTTCTTTTACAAAGATCATTGGGTTACAATTAATGTTATGTTGGTACATTTTTGCCAGTGATCTAACCTGGGTGCTGAAGAGACAAAATAAGGCAAAGCAGTCACTCGTCCACTTGCATTTTGGTAAATATGAATTAAATATATATTAAATACAAAACATGGGTTTGCAAGTGTTACCCCCAAATTATGCATTGTGTGATTGTTGAGTCCATAATCAACTCCATTAATCAGCTGTTGTTCAAGTTACTTTTTCTCTCTTTTCTTTTTATGTTTAGGTTGAGAAACTTGCTGAAGCAGTGTGTCTCCTGAACTGTTTTCTGTTGCTTCACAGTACCTTAGAGTCAGCCTCTAATCTAGACTGGCACTTTAGCACTGTGGAACAGGGCAGTTATAGGCAGTACTTATAGACCAGTAAAAGTGCTCTTTTACCTGCTGTCTGGTGTGCATGGGCCCCTTCGTCTTGAACCCTCCTTGGGAGCTGCACTCTGAGGCACTGAAGTGGTCGGAGCTCGTGGAGGATCTCTTGGAAAGGGTGTCACAGCCCCCCACAAATGTGTTATCCAATGGGAGCTCTTGTATCACGTGATGCTTCTTCACTGAGACCGGTGTGTCAGCCTTGAGATGAAAGGCCGACTGCGGCGAGGCGGACTTGTAGTGCCGGGCCAGGTCTGGGCTGCTAGGTTTGAAGGTTGTGGTCGGCGTGGCATTCCAATCAAAGCGTCCAATCCCTTGCTCTTCCAGCTCGGTGGGCAGACTGATGGTTCCGTTGATTGGCTCGTGGGCAGGATCGTCAGGTTTGTTCCCCTCTATGGTGACAAAGTTGAGCAAGGAGTTTTTGGGGGACTTCCTTTTCTTGCGCTTTTTCTTCTTGTTCTGTTTGTTTTCTGTGTTGGGTGACATCCACTCTGCCCCCTGTTTTTTTCTCTGTGCGGCTTTGAATCTAGAAGCATGGCGGCAGCGCAGCAGCACAGTCACAAAGATGACAATAATCACCACCAAGGCGCCGGTAACAAAAGCTATCATTATAGTTAAATAGTCACCACTCTGATAGGTTTCACTGCTTTCACCAATGTTTCGGTCAATTGGGGTCTCCATGGTGCGTCGAATTAGATCATTGATGAGTGTTGAGTTCCCCACAGTGTCATTAACATACAAAAACACCAGCACAAGAGTATGGAGAGATTTGGGATAACCCAGGTCACTGATATTGACCACTAATCTGTGCAAGCCTATGTCGGTTAGTGCTGGCTTTTCCTCCAAAGTAATATTCCCTGTGACTGGGTCAATTCGAAACAGACCTTTGTTATTCCCACTCACAATTGTGTATTTGAGTTCTGCATTCATCCCTGTATCACCGTCTACAGCAAACACCTCTGCTACCACAGATCCTGGGATAGAGGAGAGAGGGACGAGCTTGAAAGATGTGTTGGAGGGTGGGTAGATAACGATGGGTGTGTTGTCGTTCACATCAATGACATTGATGGTCACCTTGGCAGCTGAGGAGCAAGGAGGCCTGCCACTGTCCACAGCCCTTACATCAAAAGTGTATGAACTCTGCTGCTCTCTGTCGAAGGATACATTAGACTTTATCACCCCAGAGTAAGGATCTAGTATAAAGTTCTCATTGTCATTCAGAATAGAAAGAGAAACAGCAGCATTTTCTCCGGCATCTGAATCTGTCACAGTTATCACCCCCACAGTACTGTACTTAGGAAGATTCTCAGACACAAAGAACTGGAAGTGGTTATGTGTGAACTTGGGGTTGTTATCATTTTCATCCAGCACGGTTACAATAACGGCTGCCTGCGTTTGTAGAGGGGGCGTCCCATTATCTCTTGCTGTTACAGTGAAGAGGAACCTATCCTGATCCTCCCGGTCAAAAACCCTAGATGCAGTCAGAACACCTGTTTTACGGTCAAGATCAAAAAATGATGCATTTGGTCCCAGCTGGTAAACAATTTCTGCATTTTTCCCACTGTCCTCGTCTGTGGCGCTAAGAGTCGTGAGGAACAAGTCACGTTTGTTGTTTTCCATAACAGCCAGCTCAATAACTGGCTGAGTAAAAATAGGCGGGTTGTCATTCTCATCCTCCAGCCTCACTCTCACCAAGGCAGTCTGATTCAAGCTCGGCTTTCCAGAGTCAGACGCTACAATTTTAAAGTTGTATTCCTTTGTCCCTTCGTAGTCAAGCAGTGCGGACGTCTCTAACAGATACTGGTTGTCATACACAGCTTTTAGATGGAAGGGCACATCCTTCTCTATGAAACAAATGACCTTGCCATTAATGTCAGTGTCTTTGTCTGACACTGTGATGAGTGCTATCTTTGTATTGATGGGATCCTTCTCTGAGAGGAAAACAGTGCCATTAATGGGACTGATTATATATCTCAGGTCTATATTAGGTGGATTGTCATTAACATCAGTCACATTTATGGTAACAGTAGCTCTGGCTGGACTTGAGCTGCCATCACTAGCTAAAACAGAGAGCTTATGGATAGCAGTTTCTTCCCTGTCCAGAGGTCTCTGCACTGTAATTAGGCCAGATGTTGCATTCAGTGCAAACAGTCTTTTTGTAGCAGGAGACACCTGAGTCCCAAATACATAATGTATCTCTGCATTTGCCCCTATGTCTGCATCTGTGGCTTGGAGCTGCACTACAGATGTGCCAATAGCGGAGTTCTCCGGTATATGAACCTCTATCTGACTCTCTTTAAACACCGGTTTGTTGTCATTGACATCTGTCACAGTAACCTGGAGAATGGCAGTGCTGGATTTCTGTGGACTGCCACCATCCTCTACTTTAATCTTCATCACATACGTGTCCTTCTGCTCTCTGTCCAGATTCTGCTGCACAATGAGCTGGGGCCACTTCTCCCCCTCAGGCGTTTCTACTATGTCTAAGCCGAAGGCACTTTGCCCATTGATCAGCTCGTATTTGTGGACACTGTTGGGGCCAGTGTCTGGGTCAGTGGCAGAAGGAATAGCAAAGCGGCTGTTAATGAGCGTGTTCTCTGGGATAGAGATGTTGATCACAGGGGACGGGAACATCGGGGCATTATCATTTGTGTCTTTAACGATTATTTTGATCTTAATCAGCCTGAAATAATCATTAGGCAGGATGACCACTTCAATTTCAAAGGAGCACTCGCTGTCCTCAAACGAGGGACCGGGACATAACTTCTCTCTGTCAATTCGGTTTGATGTTGTGAATATTTCTCCAGTGCTGCTCAGAACACGGACCAGTGGGTTATCTCCTGCTTTGGAGACGAGCCGGTACACAAGATTAGCACTCGTTCCGGTGGCAGCATTTGTATGGGAAATGTTTAGGTCCTTTGGTATGTTTCCAATGAGGACATTTTCTTGCAACTCCTCCCTGATGGGGTAGATTAGCTCTTGGGCTATTGAAGGATCTAGCCATATGCAGGCAAGCAGTGCACCCAACAGGTAATAGTCTTTTAGATCCATAACAGTGTTAATATGCTTCCAGCCTTCAAAACTCAAAGGTTTCTTTCTATGCAGCGTTGTTACAGACAGTGAGTCCTGGCAGGAATCTTCCACGAATAAACCTATGAATACAGGACAGAGACTCCCTTCAGTGAAGTAACTTTATGCACAGTAAATAAATTTAATTAACAATCATCCAATCCCTCTCCTCACAGTCAGCTGATTCATGCACTATATTTTTTCCTCTTCTTTAGGATTTACCCTTAAATCTGAACATAGCCACAAATCATGAGCTCATTCAAACAATAAAATGAAAATCCAAAAATAAACTGCATTAACCTTTTAAGCAGCCATTAATGTCTGTTACTCTCTTTCTACATCCTCTACGTTTTACGGTCACTATGAATTTTCGGTGCCTCAAACATCCCCACGGCAACAAAACTTCACAACACATTACACAGTCTTATTAATTTTTCCACTTAAACTGTCAAAATTAAAGAGCTTAGGCTGTGAGTGGGCTGCTTAACGAGTGAATAAGCATAAATGAAGCCTACAAAGTATGCTCAGTGAGATTTTGAATTCGTAGTGGGCAAAAGAGACCTATGCTTGTATTACATACCCAAATCGGTTGCAGCACAGAAGAAAAACTGGAGTGTGTCAGCTCATAGTCTTCTCATCCACAGTAGTACAGTAGTTCATTCAGGTAAAGATATCCTCCTCTGACGATCTGCTTTTTGCTCCAGGTAAAAAATAATAATAACAATCACCCAGCAGCACTGGGTTAATCAAACACAAGTACAGGTTTTAGATAAAAGCAGCCGGTCGCAGAAACTGGGGTAAATTAGAAGCTGCATATGTCGCAGTTCCTTTTCCCCCCATTTAACTTCAGGAATTGACTGGATCTAATTGTGCGACCTGCGGTGATTGCGGTGATCAGCGTCGCCCTCCAGCAGACACAGCAAGGTGGTCAGTGGTTTGCGGTGTCTTCAATTAAACGGGTCCCAAAATCAATGCTCATCTCCTGTGCATGTCCAGAGAGAACCGGCGTCTTTCCCCCCCTTTCTTTCTTTCCTTTTCTCCCCGGCTACCTGTGAAGGTTAAGGCGCAGACGAGGTGAACCCAAAAAGAGACACGCGTGTCCCATCATGTTTCAAGTTCACGGAGCTCCATCAATAATCAGACTCAAGGTTAAAAAGAAAGAAAAAAAAGATCACGAGGACATTTATGAAAAAGACAAAAAAAAACAACAAAAAAGGTGTAAAAGCTCAGAGTCGATCCCACTTAGAAACACCAGCCTTAATGTAACGGCTGCTCAGTGTGACACGGATGCGCTGCGTGTGTGTGGCGTTTATCCTTGCACTCTCACTCCCAGAGCAGAATATCTTGCACTAACTCTGTGTAAACCCATAGGAGGGGTTGGCGATGCACACCACACCGACTAACCAGCCCGCACCCCCACCCGGCCGACCCTCGTCATTGGACACCGCCCCTCGCTTTCAATGGCGTTGGCAACCCGAGGGAGGACGGGATTGGTCCGAAGTCACGTCACTTAACGCGAACCGGAGGGCTGTCCGCGGTGAGATTCTCCGCGAAGATGCTGCAGGCTGAAGAGACGCTTAACCAAAAACCCAGTGGCTGGGCTGGAGGAGGATGATGACGATGATGATGATGATGAAGCTGGCAATGCTGCTGATGATAGTGGAAAAAAAGAAAAGAAAAAAAGACAGAGAGAGAAAAGAAAAAAGAGAGCGTGGATGTCCTCTAGCTTTTACAGTGTGTGTGTGATTATATAAAAGCAGATAACACTCATTGGCTCTAAAGGGACGCATCAAAAGCATACGCCAACCTGTTAGGCTGTTGTCAGGTAGGCTACAATAGCCTAATTGGGGTGGACATAAAAGCCACTAGACTGAAGCACATTAGAAAGATGCGCTATGGCGGTTTCCCGTGCATATTGACTTGCCAAGAATAAACACTGGCATATACAATACAAGCCTTGTGTGAGAGTCAGTTATAATTGCACTCTAAACAGAGAATCCGTTGTCTAAGCATGTTTGCGCCGGGTGCATATTCACGCTCCGTCCACCGCACTTAGCACCCTGCAGCCAGTCGTCAGCGTTTGTTTATAAGAAATAACCTTGACAGTTATCCTAGTCATCAAGACTACAGAGCCGCGTGTGGCCGGAGTTCTTTGTTTAACGGGTGAATTGCACTTCTTATTTTAAGTTTACTGCCTCTTGCTGTGGTGCTCCGAGGAGGCTGTGGAGTGACTTTGGAATAAACGCAGATGACCTTACGTGACAAGTTTCAAAGCAACAAGAGGCTGAACTGTTCCGAGTCGCCCCGAGTGTTATAAGGTAAGTAGAAAATAGCAATTTCATAAAATGCAAATCAGCCTGAGCCATACAGATCCAGACATCATTTATTACCTGCTTCCATCCAATCATTACTTAATTTCAATGCAGGAGATAACCCTCAATTTAAGCCTGGGCTCAGTGCTGTTGCTGTTGCTGAGAAATGGCAAGCTGTTGAGCTCAGTGCCTGTCGTGGTGAACACTGCCATCTTGAGGTGGACTTTCACAAATGCCTCAGCCATGATCTGAGCTTCAAGTCTCAAAACATGATCAGCCACACAACTCTGGGTCAACTTAGCTTGACAACTAAGACTACACAATGCATCATCGGCAGCTCAGAGGAAGAAGAAGCAATGTGTGAATGGGGAATCAAGCAAAATGAGAATATGCCCCAGTTTGGGCAAGTGGTGATGAAAGTGATGCAAAGGACATTGGACCGGCACAGTTGAGGTGAGAACTAGGCTGCGAATGTCTCTTGAGAGGCTGGCTTATTGCCTGGTCAGCAGTCCATTAGCACAACCAACCTGGTGGCCTGACCTTTCTGCCTCTGGATGCAGCCGTCAGTGTCCTTAGCTAGAAGAGAGCAGCTAAAGGAGTGATCTGTCACTTCAGCTTAAAGCTTGACACCCTGATGTAGAAAGAAAAATGACAACATAACTGTCTGTAGTGGTGAAACACTTTCTTGCTCTGCTGGCCAACTGCAGTCATTAGGAACTCATCACCTGCCTTTAGTTGCTCTCTGGGAACCTGTGTGGTATGTGTGTCCTGGATTTTTTTTTTTTTCTTTATCTGGAAAATTAGAAATATGCTTCGATTTGGTAGAAACTTCCACCTTTGTCAGGTCTCTAAGGTTCCTGTGTGCATGACACGGGTGAATGAGCAGTAATTACGAGTACTGGACAAAAAGTAAACCAGAAAGCCAAAAATACCCATATTGTGAAGCAACTGTTAAAACACTGGTATTGATTACCAACCCTATCAGAACTCTACACAAGAAATGTGGACATTTTGTGCCATGGCTTCTTTCTCCTCACAGATGTGTTAAATGTCCCACGATGGTGATATAAACACTAGACAGGAATAAAGTTAGTAGCTGTATGGCTGATAATTCCAATTCTACCTAAGATCTAGAGTCTGTTATCGTCTTATTAAGTCTGTTTTAAATCAGCTGCAGCTTATGTTTCTGCCAGTCAAGTCACTGACAAGTGATGAATAATGTAGTATGTTAATATGTAATGTAGGTCTTACCTCCTACAAACTCACGTCGAAGAGAGAGCCTAAGGGGAAGTGTCCAAACCTTAGGCCCTATGATTCCCCATATACCAGGTGAAGTCAATCAGATTATTCACCTTATTGACTTGTTCTTGACTTGTGAATTGGCTTCATGAATAATGTAAGGAACAAATATGTGTATTTTTCGTGTGTATCAAAACACAAGATCAAACAAGTAATATCTATCTATCTATTTAAACTTAAAGGAGGTCTGAGTATAGCTGGAGGTGGATGGTAATAAACACAACTTCTGTGTTGATAGAAGTAAGGAGCAGCAAACATGGCTGAAGGCTGTAATCAGCAGGGTTAAGCAGCAGTTTTTCTGTAATTACATCTTAATTATTTAATATGAAACTTCTTCCTTTTATTTAAAGAAATGCTGAGGAGAAACAATTTGGGAAATTTAAACTTTAAAAGCACTATTGGGGTAAACATAATTTGGGTAATTTTCTGTTATGGCCCTCACTAGTACAAGTGAGAAAACCTATGCTGGTTGGTGAGAAGCAGTATTAATAAGAGGCCAGTTCAGAGTGTGAGAGCTCTTTGACTGTCAGTGATGTCTTTTCCTGCAGTCTGTGAACAGGTTACACAGTGTAAGCGTCTATATTATTTGGAAAAACATGCTTTCCCCATACTCTAATGAATGCTGAAATTTTGCACTACTTTCCATCGCAGTTCACGTAATCAGCTGACTCAGGCAAAACATTAGTGGGGCTATTATCACACAAGCTGAATCCTTCTGTTTGAGGCGCTCTACCACCTGCCGGCTAAACAAATGTGCGCAGAAACTGACTTGTGCAATAATCAAGTCTTTAGAGGGTTTTTACTCAGTGGCGGAACTGCTTTGTGTTACTCAAGTCAAAATTTTGGGCTGCATTTACAAAGATGAGGTCGTCTACCTATGCTTTGTATAAATAGAAACAAATAATTTTCTATTTTATCTAAGCTTGCTCTTTCTTTTGTTCCACTGAGAACACTGGTTTCATTTGTACTTTGTCAAAGAGCCACTGCAACTGCTGATGAAAATTTAGGCCTTTTTCCTTAAATGCCTTTTGCTAGTGCGACTTCTCTCCAGAGTGGTAATGACCCGGTGGATAATTGGCATCACACATGCTGTGGACCCTGAATACTAATCAGACCTTCTAATCAGGCATCTCCAACTTAAAAATCCAAATACATGCAAGTGAACTGAATAGGAAATGCTTATGATTTTCTTTGGAAGAGATTTTACTGTATTCAAATCTTTGAATACCCCCGAGGAACTTGCCTTATATCGCTTAACAAGGCTGTGACAAGGTGCTTTGATTTGTGTTGAGATGGAACTTTACAGCTGTGAGTTTATGAGTTAAAATATAAATGCTTGCTCAAGGTAATTTTTTTGATTCACCATATGGCAACCCCAAAGACATCCCGTAGTTGCTACTGAGCCCTCCTAATTACTGCAAAACCATTTTCATGCACACAGCACATCCGTTACTGCCTTATGGTTGGCATTTTGGGAGGTATAATGCCATTCATGATAATCCCTTGAATATTGATTGACACATTGTTTGATCAAAAAAGATATCCTGGGTGGATTAGAGTTTCAAGATGTCAGAAGTTGCAAGATACGCCTTATAAGAAATGCCTCTTCTGTCTTCAAACCTTCCCTTGGACTGTAATTTGCTCTCTCCCTTTGCTTTCTGCCTCTCCCCATTTTTTTCTTCTGCCTGACACATTTGAATCACATATCACTTTCCAGACTGTGCACCGAAAAAGGTCAAATATTCCCTACCATTCTCTTTTCTTACTGATGTGAAAGCCAGAAGGCTGCCTGTAGTAGCTGAAATAGATCCTGGTCAAACCAGGGAAAGAGAGTCGAGCAAGATCCTTCTCTGCTCAGTGCACAGGCTGATTTGACCTTGTGCAGTATGAATGAAGCAATACAAAGTTATAAGATACTTGACTGCGCTCAAATACCAGTACTTTTTTTTCCAGATCACATCAAATTGATTTGTATATTTTTGACATGAGCGATCTTGCACTCAAAGGTCATCTTTATTCGTAGAAGCTTTAACTATATGTGTCAGGTGATCCTGAGTTACATTCTCAGATTTCTTTTTGTTTGTCCTGAGTAACTCGTTTACATATATAAATGCAGGACTCCATGAGCTGGCTTTGAAGTGTCAGTTTATTTCTATGCGATTACTATTTTTATAGCCCGTGTGCAATTAAATACCATTTCCTCAGAGGTTTGATGTCACTTATCTTTTATCAGGCTGCGAAATTTCTAGACTCCAGCCAACTGTGACATATTTAATGATTCCACACGGTACTCGATGTGCAGCTACATACTTGGAGAAACCGCAGCTTTAAAAAATGTCTGGATCAACATGAGTGTAACCTACATTGAACTAATTTATATCTTGTAGTAATTATGACTCTGACAGCGAGGACAGCTCGTGAAGAAGAGAAGGGATGGCAAGAAAATGCCCACATGTTGTACATACTGAGACTCTAGTGTGTCATTCTAAAGGTCAGACTTCTACATGGCAGTTTTTTATCATGCAGTAGCCAAGCGGCTTCACATTTACAAAAAGGGATCTGGCTAATTTGTCATTTGCACAGTTATTCCAGTAATATACTGATTCCGTTCTGCATGAAAATGTAGGATTCAGATACGAGGTAGTTAGGTGTGGTAGTGTTACTGGTTCCCAACTGGGGATTTTTTTCCCACACAGAAATCGATTAAATTAGTGTGATTGGGCTAAACTGCGAAGAAGGTTTAAGAATAATTTGCAGGTATTATTCACATTTTGTTCTTGGACCAAATACACTTATGTGCCAAAATTTGAAAATTTGAATTTCCAAATTTGAAAACTTAGCATTTTATAGTTTTGTTTCTTCGCTTTATATTGCACTGTAAATAAGATAGTAAAAATAATCGTGAAAAGTTAAAGGTAAGACAGCCCTCATACAGGCACACACTCTGCTAAATATCAAGCTATAGCACTATATATACTGAATACCTGTCATCATTAAAGAATTTGTGTTAATAAAGCCATTATGAGTAAAAATACAGCCTCCTGTGAAAAATGCTAATATCACCCTGTAGGTGTCCAGTAATTGTTGCACCTAGATTTTTATGTAAAAAAGAAAAAAAACACCCACTTATCAGTTTTAATCATTGGTCTACAAGAGAGAATGAGTCATTACCTCAGAATGAGGTGCCATAGATTTGTTCTGTAAATGCAAAATAATATTTCTAATGTCGAGAATGGACACTGGAGAGAAAACAGAGAAGAAGCAAATAAAAAGGACAAACTGTGTCTCAAACTTAAGCAAATGACGCTTGTCAACAATGACCCAGACCTCGAGAGCTCCTCATGCGTTTCTCACTGCATTCATATAATGGGTTATTTATCAGTTTCAAACTAGTAAATATTCCATCAGTGCTAATCAAAACAGAGGGTTTTGTGTATTCTAAAAGTTGTCATGGAAGTTGACAATAAATATGTGTCTGAGAAGATGACTAACACATTTACCTCACAGCAGCTGCAATTTAATTTAATGCTACTTTGTTGAATGTATACTTTTTAACCATATGTCAAACTCCTTGACAAATTCCAACCATATGGTAACAATGCTCATTATTTCAAAATGAATAAATGTCTTATTCTATTCGATTCTATACATAGCTTTGTATTTTACACAATATTTCATAATATTGTTTTAGTGTATCTGTGTCTTAAGTCTATGTTGATTTAACAATCTACATACACAGAAATCACATTGTTGGTAGGAAAGTTGCGAATCTTTGTTGCTTGTTTGTTTTTTCTTACCCTCTTCACATGCTAATGCATGCTTCTGTTGAACAAATGGCAGGGTAACTCTACACATCATTTTACAGGCAACACGAGCTCTTAGCATTTAAATCACTGGTCAAAATGATATGGTATAATCAGATGACAACATACAATTTATGTTTAGCAGATGACACAGAGAATGGAAAATGCCACTCTCCTTCATGTCCACATTTTCAAAAGCACAGATTCAGCTAAGAAAATAATGTCATGTGTTGTTGTTATTCATTCTGTATGGTGTGATGTCTGACGCTGGGGACTGCCAATAAATCCTTTTTGCATGATGAATATAGCAAGCAACACCACATGACTGACAACTTTGAGGGTACCTGAAGGATAATTCTTGCCTTTTCATATGTTCATGTCTGGTGTCATTCAGCTATAAAGACTTGTCAATTGAAAGAAGCGACACTCGGCGTGGAACAAATACACAAATACGCATACACTGTGGCCAACATCTCCTATAGAAACTCGCAAGGTGGAGCAAAATTTTATGAGCAGCTCCTGATTTATATTAAATCTAGAAGTCTTTGAAGTCTATCTTTGTGCCAATCAACATTTCATCTAGTGATTTACCTCTTTCACTCTATATTGTACTGATCCACTGGCCTGTGTAACATCTTTAACAGCTTAGGTAAAAAGACATATGCTTGGATGTTAGAGGCAACATGAATGCTATTTTCAGGCATAGTGACCCTGTGAGATCTAAACACTGCTCTTCTCTGGTTCCACAAAAGAGCGCAGAATATTCCAACCATCCATCCATGCATCGATCAATTTTCTGCCTCGTATCCAGGTCGTGATGGCAACAACCTAAACAAGGTACCTTTCACTGAAAACCATTTTCTATTTTATCCTTAATAGATACTTAAACTTAACCTTTACCTCCAGCCGTTAATGGGCTGCAGCTGGTGGAGATCTGGAAGAGGAATCACAGGTGCAGAGTGATGCATTTCACTTTCTTCATCTTCAGATTTTCATTTCACAACCTGGGACAAGCAGCGAGACTGCTCAGTGGGGATTCGCACGGATGTGTGACTGTAATTGTTTTCTAATGAGTTTCCTTTTTCCACTAATTGAGGATCACGTTCTATTGCAACCTATGGTTTATACACACAAACATCAGCAAAATGTTACCACAACTGTTGACTAATGAATTGTGTTCTTCCCTGGAAACATTCCTAATATAAACTTGCATATTCGGTGAATTACATGACCCCCTCTAGTTTGTTTTGTCTGTCAGACTGCAGTCAGTTAGCAATCTTTTTTCCAGCGTCTAGTTCTTTAAGAGGTATACATATATTTCTGGACCTGTAAGTGTAAACAACAACACTGGCAAAAAATAAAGATAACTAGTTCAAGTCATAACAAAAACTGAATATTGTTAGGCATCTCACAAGCTTTTTAACCCCACAGTAAACTCAGTGTTGACTCTGTAGCACAAGAGAAATCTGATAAAAATTCCTTCTTAATTGTTCTCCTTTTGTGTCTCTCAGAGAAAAGAAATCAAGGAAACTTTTAACGAGAAAACTTGAAGGGAAAAAGTAACATCTTGAAAAATTAAATAATCACATGATTAATACAAGTTCTCAAAAGAAAGAGAGTTCTCTCTGTGCAGTGATGTGGACCTTATGCTTTTTATGAACTTCACAGTTGTGGCTTACTGTTCTAATGTCATATGGGAGTGTCATAGGTTTAAGTAACCCCCGTGCCTGCAAATTTACCGACACATGGAAACTTATTTAGAAGATTGTCTATTTACTGTGAATTCACATTCAACAAACATTTTCTATCCTCTCCAGACAAACTAAGAGACGTGTCTTAGTTTGTCTGGAGAGGATAGAAAATTACATTATGCCTTGAAAGTTTCATTTTGGATATTTTTTTTGTGTTGTTTGAATCGTCCATGACTTTTTCTTGTTATTTCAAAATTTAGTCATACAGTCAGAAATATAAACTAATCAATATGTTCCCATTTCAGTTGACCTGGAATGAAAAAGTTGAATTTATTTAAGTATAAATGAGTTATGCTTTTGGTTTAATAATACTGTAGTAAATTGTAACTTTTTTGTATGTCAAAAAAATAATAAACTTGTCAATAAAAAGTCATTAACCATTGAGCATGTCTGATTTTGAAAGATAGTATTTGTTTTCACAGTGACCCAAAATTTGTGGCCTGGACAATAAACTCATTAGGAAAATCTTAAAAAATGTAAAAAAAACAACAACAACAAAAAAACGAAAACAACCCATGCATGTAAACTTCTATAGGATTGATTGCCTTGTTGCAAACACAACTATCATCATCTGGTGACTCTCAGATAGAAATCAGGTTTGAGACACTACTTTTGCATTGGTTTTCATTTTTCTGACTCGGACGCTGTGTCCATCTTTGATGCTATCTATGGGTACTTTAGTGTTTAGGCTGAATGCTAATCTTTGCTAGCATGCTAAGGTAGTAATAATAACCATGTCAGCATGCTTGGCATAGTTATTGTTATTATGTTACAAGTACTATAATCCTTGGTCTTGTAATAGAATGAACAAACAAACCAACTGGCAGATTGACTGTGTCATCTTGACATACGTCTCTACCATAGCTAAAACTCTGACCAGTGTAAATAATGTCTTCCCAAGTAGTCATCTTCTATTTCAGCTGAAATACATCTCACAATAGGTCTTACAACAAACAGCAGTTAAGTTATACTCAGGCTGACTTCCAATGCAAAAAACTAAAATTGTTTTGTAAAATTGGTTCAACATTGACAGTTTCAATCGATCTGTTTATCTCCAGTCTGTTAGATTCATTAAACAGGAGATATTGATGCAATGGCAATTGCAGGGGCCAGGGAGAAGCCCGTCTAGTAGAGTGCAGTGCAAACAGGTACAATGAAGACCTGCCTACTTGTCTGTCTTCTCATGATTGGAGGATTGCAGCAATGCTCATATCGCTGACTGTTTGTGTTGTCAGCGATATCCTGTTTGTGTTGTCGCTGTCAACTGTGTCATAGATAAGTGATCTGCAATAAATAACAAGATTGATGCTGACAGGACTGTTAAAACTATTTACTCACCTCGATAAGGAATGGTAACTGTGGCCATTACAGCTGTCTTGCACTGTGACTTAGACTATAATAATCAATTATTTTAAATAATGCAAGCATCTTCTATCCAGTAGCCTTTCTGAAAAAAGAAGTTCCTGATGCTTATCTACTGCAGTTATAGCTCTGACACTGTGATAGTAATACCTAAACCCTGTGCTACACACATCACAGTAGTTCAAGCAGTGGCTCGAGAACTGTGTTTTTTCAGAGAGGCCTTATTTTCAGGGTAATAACAGGGTGCCACAGTGGTGCAGTGGTTAGCACTATCACCTCATACCAAGAAGGTTCTGGGTTCTGTTCCATCAGCTGGCTGAAGCCTTTCTATATGTGGAGTTTGTTCTCCCTGAGTTCTCCCTGGGTACTCTACCTTCCACCTCCAGTACAAAGACATGATTTGTAGGTTAACTGATGATTCTAAATTGGCCATAGGCCATGAATCTGAACATAAGCTGTTGTTTGTCTCTCTGTGTTAGCCCTATGATTGACCGCTGACCTGTCCAGGGTGTACCCTACCTCTCAGACTGCTGGAATAGGGTTCACCCTCTTACTCTCTGTAACCCTGAACTGGATAAGTGGTAAAGAAAATGATTGGATGGACAGTTTTGAAACATATGCTACAGTGTAAAAAAAGAATGCACACCAGTTGTTTGTTAGTAGTTAATAGTTGTGCTTTGAATGTGGTGGCATTGAGGTAAACATTGCATAGATTAGTGTTAACTATAACTTTCACTGCCCTCATCACTGTTTATTCTCATAGTTTAGTTGCAGTTTTACTATGTGGATTTCTCCTGCATGCTTCTTTGGGTTACACGTGGAACACAAGCCACAACTATGGGGAAAAAAGTGCATTTGTCACCTATAGTCACACTCCAGATGTGAAATGGAGACAGGAAAATTAGTCAAATTACCAACACATTCTCACTCCTAACTCCTCATAAAGTGTCATGGTCAGGACTCCTTGTCTTCATAACACACATGGCAGTAGTTAGCATCGTTACCCATTCACCCAATTTTTCACCACTTGTCCAGTTTGAGATTGTCCAACATACAAGGCAGTGCTGTGGAAAAGCATATAGCTTTACAAGAAAGCATATAAACTCACAAATTTTGATGCTGGTAGTATCGTTGTAGGTGTACAAACAAAAAGCCTTTAAACTTGAAGATCCTGTGTAGGACATTTATTTTTAGATGATGGTTGATTAACTTTAGGAATCAAATACTTGGTTACGTCTAGCAACTATTATCATGGTTTGGGGTAAAAATGTGTACACACACACACACATGCACACACTTTTTTATAAGTCCAACCACAAGTAGGCAGGACAGCAGTACTTGGGGGCTACTTCCAGAGAGAAGTGGCAAAGGAAAACTAATAGTGCGTTGTATATGAAGCTGGACACTGTGGATACTAAGGAAAGGGAAAAGCATTTGTATCAATTTACCAAACAGAGAGATCAAGCTGTTTAGGATGTGTAGCAGCTTGGGTTGATTTAGGACATAGATGAAAATGTACTAATGAGTAACGAGATGTCTTGAGAAAATGGAAGGAGTACTTTGAAGAGCTCATGAATGAAGAAAACAAGAGAGAACCTGAGAGGTGGAGGAAAGAAAGTGTAGATGATTAGTGAGGAGAAAGTGAGGGCAACCATGATGAGGATGAAGAGTGAAAAAGGTGGTTGCCCAAATGATATAACTGTGGAGGTGTGCAGATGTGGAGATGTCTTGGAGAAAGGGCAGTGGACCTTTTGGCCAGATTGTTTAGCATAATCTTGGAGACTAAGAAAATGCCAGGGGAATAGAAAAGAATCGTGCTGGTACCAGTTTTCAAGGACAAGCATGATGTGCATAGATGTAGTAACTACAGAGTGACATACATAACAATTCATACCATAAAAAAATATGGGAAAGAGCTGCTGAAGTTCAGTTAAGAAGAGGGGTGACAAGTGAGCGGCAGCATGGCTTCATGCTGAGAAAGAGCACTACAGATGCAATGTTTGCTTTGGGAGTGTTGATAGAGACGTATAGAGAAAATCAGAAGGCGCTGTGCTGTGTCTTTGTGGATCTAAAGAAAGCATGCGATAGGGTGCCAAGAAAAGAACTGTGGTACAGCATGAGGAAGTCAGGAGTGGCAGAGAATTATATGATGGTGGTGCAGGACATGCGAGGGACATGGGGACACATCGAGGCAGTGGTGAAGTGTGGTGACAAAGGAGTGACAAAAAGGTGCAAGGTCAGCTCTGACTTCTTTGCATTGGTGATTGATAGATTGACAGATGAGGTCAGGTGGGATTATCTGTGGTATATGGTTTTTGCAGACAATAGTGTGATCTGTACTGAGAGTAGAGAGCAGGTGAAAGAGAGCTTGGAGAGGTAGAGGTATACGCTGGAGAAAAGAGGAATGAAAGTTGGTAGACACAAGACAGAATACGTGTCCGTGTAAATGAGAAGGCATCAAAAGGTCAACATACAGGGAGTAGAAATCGTGAAGGCAGATGAGTTTAAATACCTGGGGTCAACAACCAAAGCAACAGACAGTGCACCAGAGAAGTGAAGAAGAGAGTTCAGGCAGGGTGGAGTGGGTAGAGACAACTGTCACCAAAAGTGAAAGGGAAGATTTACAAAATGGTAGTGAGACCTGCTATGGTGTATGGTTTGGAGACAGTGGCACTGTCAAAAAGACACGAGGCTGACCTGTAAATGATTTAGCCATTTAAATCAGCTTTGTTGGATCAAGGACACATCTAAAACCTGCAGGACACCGGCCCTTAAGGCCTGGAGTTCCCCCACCCCTGCCCTGAAGGAAGCAACTGAAAAAAGAACAAGAACCACTACGCATTAAAAAGCAAACCTCTATTTTCTTCACTTGGCTGCCACAGCAGAAATTGTGATAACACCAGCAGATAACTTTTCATGACAATAAACTTTTAATCCTAACAGGTCTACTCAATATATGGATGCTTTATCGGGGCCCTGTCTTTTTTTTTTTTTTTTTTTTTTATAGGTGTTTC
>VUQG01035466.1:23861-74267 GCA_015106755.1 Etia nguti
TGAAATGGCCTCTGGTCCGTCCACATGCTACATGAGTCCTGAACACGCTCTAACTGCAAAACCACAGAGAAATGAGGCATGCGCTTTATAGCGCTATAATGGGGATGGTTTCTGTTTATGAACATTTAAGATTTATAGCCAGTGCATCTAATGCAAGGACAGGAATGTGGAGATTCTGGTCTGGCCTCCACTTTTGCACTTGAATGATTGGGGAAAGTTACTGTTTCAAAAACAGATCTTTGTAATGTCACAGACTCAGTGTACTGTTGAACTTGCTCTACATACTCAGTGTGCCCCTTCTAGCACTTGGTGTTCTCTCAGCATGTTCTGTGACACTTTCTATTCTACTGTGAGTCTGGCTCAAATAATATTTCCTGCGATTGGTACTAATGGGATTTATGGACTAAAACACCATAAGGAAATGTTTCGATAAGTTTCAAAAGTGCATAGAGTAAAGCATAAGTGAATGATAGCTGGTAAGGATGCAAAATTGATCCTGCAGCAAGCTTTTGTTTGGGAACTTTTGATTGCATCATATTGTTTCCTCAGATGTAATAAAAATCTAAACGTTCAGGTCTTTATGATTACAAAAAGGACTTCTCGTTCACATTGGCTTAAGAACTAAGAGCTTAGCTGTTGTGTTTTTTTGACCCTGGACACAATAGTGAAAGAATAAATTGCAATTGCTATGTTTCATTGTGTATTCTGCTATTGTTTTCTTGTGTGTTTTTGTTTTACTTTATGGCTTCATGTTCTAGGTTCTAGATACAGCGTCTCTATGATGATGGCTATCTCTTAAATGTAAATTATTTGTGATAGACTTTATGTATCTTGGGGTCTTGCTCATGAGTGAGGGAAAAGTGGAGTAGGAGACCGTCAGATGGATTGGGGTGACTAAATGGAAGATTGGTGGGTTGATCTCTGGCTGCTCCAGTCTGTGTGGCAAATTAGCCTTGGGCAAGATACCAGATCACAAGTTCTCTCCGATGCATTCATTGGATTGTGAATGTGTGTAAATGTTTTCGTAATTACAAAAAGAAAACAAAAAGAGCTGCACGAGGCAGGTTAAGTGATACAAAAACAACAAAATCTATTACCAGGGAAGATTGTGTAAAAATGTGTAGAGATGATGACCTGACAAAGACTGAAGGAACAGACACAGACTAATTATAGAACAAGGATAGGCTCAAAAAAGATCAAAGGAGAGAAGTAAAAGCACAAAAAAAACTACATGTGGATGTTCAAAATAAAACAGAAAGTAAATTGAAAAAAGGACCAAGACCAAACTCACAGAGAACAATGAGAGGCAGACAGAGGGGAACACAGGAGACACGCGAAAAAGGAAAATTGAGGACAATAATAGGAACCAAAGATAATACAAGGAACATGACTCTGTGGAACTGTTACTTTAAACCTAACCAGGAACATGTTTTTGCGGTTTCACTGTTGCCTAATTTATCTAAAAATACCTCCAAACTCTATTGTGTTCTGAGCTGACTTTCCTGCAGTGAAAACAGTCCTGTCATGGAGGCCAACATCAGCAGAAAAGCCTCAAGAATATGATCCCAAGTTCACCGCAGGACCAAAGCCCCCAGCTGATTAACTGTGATTGAAGGTCCTGAAATTACCTCCAGACTCGGTCAAAATAGTTGGGGCTTAATGAAGGGCAGCTAATGGAGCGGAGAGCTATGCATGCATGTCATGCATACATCTGATCATGCAGGGAGCAGCATGCAAGTTTATTTCTCCCTGACTGATGCAAAGCTTCTTTTTCCATTTTTATGGTGTGGGCTGACATTTTTAATTCTGACACCTGATGATGTTTTCATTAGAAAGATAAGAAGAGGGTTTATCGGCAGCTGAAACATCTTTTCTCGGCCTCATTTAATTCACATCCTTTTGGTCCCTGCACTGTTTGTTGCCTTCATGATTAAAAGCTTCATAACTGGAGTTGTTTCATCTCCTCCCCTCTCCAGATGGCAACTATTTGAATAGGCATGCAAAGCTCTGATCAGCACAGGCCATTCACAACAAAAGAGAACAATCAGACGTAGAGTGCTGTGCTGCTACACAAAGGGATTCCTGTATTTAATTTGGATTTTCACCACCTGTTTACAAGAGGAAAAAGAACAATGAAACTCTAGATATTTTTAAAAGCTTACTTGGACGAGGGTTCGTAATCCTATAGCTTATGACTGTACATTCATGTGTCTGCATTCATTTAGCTCAGTTGTATTTTTTTGTGCATTTTTGTGATTGTTAAGGAGCTGGCGGGCGACACAGCCGCCATCATCTGGGTGCAGTAATGTGTTAAAACACAAAGAGCCCCATTCAGAGATCTCTCAGGCCATATCCCACACCCACACAGTCAAAAGGACGTACGGACCCATCCAGCACACAGCCTGGAGTCATTATGGAGAGCAGTGTGTACTTACACAGCAGTAAAACACTCACAGAAAATATTCAGCATTTACAGAAAGGTCAGAAAAGCAGAAATGAGAACAAAATGATGGAGCTTCTATACAAAGACCTGTCTCCCTCCTGCTGTCTCATACACAGTAATGTAGGTTCATCAAACACACACAGGAACTATTCCTACAGCTTACAACAATATTTTACAGTTTCAGCTATCCGAGAAGCTCGAGGCTGCGCATACCTCGCGTAAGATGAGTCTGGTGCCAGGAGCTTCCTTTGGACTGGTCTGTCAAAGATGGAGCCAGCAAAGAAATCAGAGGCAGACAGAGAGGCCCCAATGTCTGCGAAGTCCACACCGAGGCAAACAACAGGACAAAAGTACTAAAGAGCAACTTCACTCATTTACTAAAAGGAAAAAGCTGTACAAAACCATTTTCCTGCTCCAGAGTTTGTACAAGTTTTAAAGGAAATAAATAAAACTTTAGAAGGAAAGGAGGAAACTCTCAACAGCTGATTTGCATTTTGAGTAATTCAGGCACTTGGTTTGAGAGATTCTGAAGACAAAGTAGGCTGGTTGTTATACATATGTATGACATTCAGGTAAGATTGATATTTCATAAGTCATAGCAAAGCTATGCCTCTGGAGTGCAAAGACTGCCTCAACATTCCCAAAATCCTAAGATGTTATGTATGGAGGACCAAAGCAGTCAGTCAATCAGTCAAGTTTATGCCACAATCTCCCGAGGAGTGGACTTTCCAGCAAATTCACTCCGAGTTCAAACAGTCTAATACAAAGACAAAGTACAAGAGTTACACCACCGACTCTATAGATCTCAGTTAGCATGCTAAACGTTAAAGTTCATGACTGCACAATTAGAAAAAGACTGAACAAGCATGGCATGTTTGGAAGCGTCACCGAGAGAAAGCCGCTTCTCTCATGGCAGCACGGCTTTTTTTTGCAAACCTGCATCTGAATAAACCACAGGACCTCTGGAACAATGTCCCATGGACAGTGGAGATGTCTGCCATAATGCACAGCATTATCAGCACAAACACCTCAACTGTCAAATCACGGCAAAGGAGGGTTGATGATTTGGGCTTGTTTTGCAGCTAAAGGTACAGGGCACTTTGTAGTCACTGAGTCGACTATGAATTTCCTTGTATTCTAAAGTCAAATGTGAGGCCATCTGTGAGACCAAAGCTTGGCCCAAATTGGGTCATGGAACAAACCCCAAGCACCTTTGCACAAATTCTGCATTTCATTTAATGAGTCTTTCTTTCTTTTTTACACAGTATTATTTAAATCTAGATTTGGCCACCGTTGGTGTTGGCCAGCTCATTTGTATATTGAAACATAAAGGAACTGTAAAAGAAAATACAGAAATAAGTAATAATAGAAAAATAGTATATTCTATAACTTTATTAAAATCTACACTTATTTTAAATGTATCTAGTGCATTAAATTGGATTTTTTTATTTAGTCAGTAGTTGTTTTTTTTTTCCATTTTGGCACCTTTGGTCCTTGATTTTACACTTGTGTGATTCCCACAGTGACACCTGATTTATTCAGTGCATATTTCAAGGTTGCAAATCACCAAAGGCCCTGGTATAAAACACACAGGCACTTTCATATTCCCACATTGAACCACTAACCCTTTAAATCATAAACCTGAAATTTATATGGGTTTGCAGCGACTGTGATAAAGTGCGACACTTCAGCCATCAATACGTCCTGCAGCAGCCCACTACGCAGCGCAATGCAGACTTTCTTCACTTCTGAGAGCTGCTGATTCTACTCGTAACCCCACACCAGTGCAACCGAGGCAGGGCAGTTGACTTTACCCATGAAATATTCATATGAAGATGTTTTAAAAACACTTTGCATTTATGTAAAGTCACCCACTCTAAATAATGCATTGTGTGGTGTAACACTGGAGAAGGCCATGGTTGGACAATGAAGGGTAAGTAATAGGCAAGTGTTTTAAAAGCTTTAGTACTCTTCTTTTCAATACGTGTTATTTGAACTTAATTATTATTCAAAGGCAGGCTCACAGGAGGGTAAAAGGGAACAAACAACCTCTGATGTTCAGTCAAACAGCAAGGAAAGAGGGGTACACAGCTTGCTGTTTAACCAAAGAGTGCAGAATTAAACTACATTTTTCCTAATGTGCATAACTGAGCTTTGTCACGCTTGTAGTCATTTATAAATCAGACATCTGGAACAAATCGTTAGCAAGTTGTTAAGGCAGTCACTGCTGTAGCCGAGAGACAAAACTAAATCAAACACATATGTCTGTAGTCAGCGATCACTGCCATTTGTAAATAGGACGGCTGATATTTGCTGCTCAACAATTATCTGAAGTTAACTAAACTTCAGTCTCTTAGCACACACTGCCCCCTGGTGACCACAAATAGAAAACACCATCATAATCTGCATTAGAAGGTTTTTTTTATTATAAAAAGCAACAAATCATTGTTGTACAAAAAGTCAGTAGAGAACACAATGTGGTAATGTGCAGGGGTTTGTATTATGCCAGCAAGCAGACATGAAAAGACCATCCCTATTTAATCAGTAGTTCCTGGTGTCACATTATTATTTGAATAGGTTAAACAACACTTAACAAATTCAGTCTTAATACATTGAACAGAAAAGCTTTGAAGACTAGTTTAACACTTTCCTGTCATTATTTCACATTCTGTCTGTAACACACTTCATTCCACGATGAAACACGTTTTCACTCCCTGGCATAATCTGGATTCAGGGATGTTAATTCATACATTTCATATGCATGTTCATATTTATGTACTTGTATTTAGCTTAGTTGAACCTCCTGTTATTGACATACAACTGTCGAACATTATCTTTCACACAAAGAGTCTGGTTGAGCTTTAACATTCAAATCCCTGATCAACAGAGAATACTCTGAATTTCACCTTCCATCATCACTTCTGAATGGCTCCGTTTCCATTTGCAGGACTTTTAACAGTTCGTGGAGTCTTTGTGTTTCCTTTCACTTTCTCTACTTTGTCTTTTTTAACCTCCTCCTTCTTTGACGCCGCTGCAGTCGCCGCCTCCTCCTCCTCGTTTTCTGGCTTGGTGTTGACCTTCCTCAGCTTGTGTTTTCCTTTGATGGGAGTGGAAAAAGTCAGCGAAGACTTGATGAAGTCCAGAGGGAAGATGCCCACGTCTCCATCAAAGCGGTTCTTGGTCACTTGCAGGGATCTGCGGCCGGGACATGTCACCAGCTTCTTTTCCTGCAGTATGAGGACGTTGTCGGCCTCTTGGCTGGCCTGAAAGGGGTTAGAAGTCAAGAGGCATCTTACTGAGATCGGATAACTGCAGGTGTGTAAAGAGGGCACATCTCTTGACTTGTTCAGCAAGTCAAGATATGTGCTTAATAAAAAAAATGTTTTTAGACATTACTTTAAAAAAAAAAAAATCAAAATAGCATGATACTCAGGCCATAACCCTAAACTGGTCACTGGTGACATTGTGGATGTTAAGAGGATAATCAAATACTGTACATTAAATGTACAGTAGCTGTCTGCCAAGAATTTGTCACTTTCAATTGTTCCTTCAGTATTTTCTACCAGACTGAACTAAAACTTTCGCTGCCTTACCTTAGCAGAACCAAAGATTGATGCCGTTTGCAGTTCTCGGTCATCCTCCTCTTTCCTCGGATGAATGATCAGGGTGACATGACAGGAGCTGTTAGTGGCAAACTTCCTGAAAACCCCGATAATGTGGTCCTGGACTGCAAACCTGAATTACATGAGAACATTGTATTTCCATACAGCATAAACAGACCAATAAGAGCACTAACATGACAACATCACACACCAGATAAACAACATTTTTTCTCTTACTTGTCTACTGAGAGGTTTTCTTGTCCCATCATGAACTGCAGATTATCAATGACGACATGGTTGATATCATAGAGGTAGACAGCATGTTGCATTGTGTCCAACACTGTCCTGTAGACAAAATTGGACAAGAGTCAGAAGATCCTATACTGACTGAGCAATCACACTCCAACAAGAACTGATCAAGATTATGTTCAGAAAACAAAGGAAACCTCTTGAATAAAAGAACTTCATGGATCCCTGAAGTACTGATAAGACTTACTTGATGTTCTGCTGCCCATGGAAAGTCATGAAGTAAAGCGGCAGCTCTTCAAACTTGTCCGCCCAGAAATCATACTGTTCCAGATTCTCCTCCAGCCTCTGCATGGCGAACTGTGTCAGCATGATCTTGGCTAGACGGACGTTGTTGATCTCAAAGCTGCCCCATAAAGTGTTGACACCCTGCATGCAAAGGTCCAGGGCCAACTCACTGATAAAGGTGGTTTTCCCACTTCCAGTAGGACCTGGTGAAGAAACATCATGATTGCGTACTGGGTTAATAAAGCTAGTACTTGTACTTTATATTTAAACTGTTAACTAAAAAGCCATCATACTTCAGGACATCATACAAAGTAAAAACTTGGCCAGCTGTGTGTGTTTTACATCCTGTTCCTTTGAAGAAAGTACGAGGTTTGATTTTTATCAACCATTGTGGCTGAATTTAAGTCGGCCAATCTCCCATTCAAGGTCCTTGGGCAGTGCTGCATGACTTCCACAGCTTTTTAGCACTCATTCAACTAGGTAGTGCAGTGGATCTTCTTCAGTGTGTCTTAACAGCGACGATTCAACTAAAATTTCATTCACTGAGTTAATGCAAAGCAGTCATGGTGGCACACAATGGGACCCTCTCAATTGTCTTGGGAGACCAGGAAGTTGATTTTTTATTCACATGTTTGAAGTTCCATGATGAAATTGCAGATATAAAGAAGCAAGTTATCATGTTGGGACTTTCACTGACTGATCCAAAAATAGCCACAATGCTGGAGAAGTCAGAAAAGGGGAAAAACAGGAGCAGTTTTGAAAGCACTGCAGCACTGACAAATAAGACCATCTTGAAGAAGATATCATCCAAACTTCAATCAGGTATGGTTTTTGTGTTGTTGTGGGCTGAGTTGTGAAACTCGATCACAACTCAGGGCTCAAAGACAGAACAATAAAACACAAAATTTAAATCTGCTTGCTTACAAACTGGCTTTGATTTTTGGCTACTTAGCAGTGGTGGAAGAAAGACCCATTATCCACAGAGATATTGATTACCACAGAATTTGTGTTTTATGATTCTATGAGTTTTGTTTGCATCACTTTTAAAAAGGGAAGAAATGACTTAATTTGGGTTATGATTTCTTGGGATTTTTTTTTTTTTTTAAATAAACTAATTACTTCCTGAGTCTTAAAACATCATTATTAGTAACAAAGTACCTGTAAAAACAGTCAGCTCTCCCTTGCGGTGTCCCTTCAAAATCCTGTTGAGCTCAGAAAACCTCTCCCACTTCACTCCAGCAACCTGATCTGTGTTGACGAGCTCCCCGTAAACGTCCTCTCTGAGCTGCTTGAAGGACACTATAGACTTGTGGGCCGCTGGGATCGAGGCTTTAATGATGTTGCTTAAGTTTTTACCTCGGGCCAGAGCCTCCACCGCACACGGCCGGTACTCACCGGGCCGCACCAGGGAGCAACGCCTGATACCCAGCTTGCGAGAAAAGCTCTTTGACGCCTCCCAGGAGCGAATGTCTCCCCCCAGCCACAGAGTCACCCGCTTGAACTGCTCCAGGTAGGGCAGCAAGATTGGAGGAAGGCAGCTGACCCCGCGAGGAAGAGCAACACTCGGGAGACCTGTGGCCTGACTCACAGCCATTGTGTCAAACTCGTGACCCGTCAACACCACCTCTGAGTCCAGACGCCCCACAAGAGGGAGGCCAAACAAGTTGTAATAGGAGTTAGACTTTGGGACTGTAGCTTCATTATATGTGACTTTGTCAGTTTCTGTTCTTTGGGCTGACAGGAGCTTGACCCCTTTTAAAGACGAGTCAGGTCCACCAAACCAGGGGAAAACCAGGCTTTTGGTTGGCTTGAATAATCTCACTCCAAACTTCTTGAGGGTTGCATTGGAGATCTTTGTGATCTGAAACAAAGCATTGACAAACATTACTGCGCCAGATGACACTTTAGAGGAAAAGGTAAGGTCTTGTACATACACCACCAGTGGCATGACAACAATACCCCTTCAGCCTTTTACAGCTTAGGTGTAAAAATAAATATATTTAAAATAAATATGTATAAAGGTGCAGCAGCTGTAACAGCAGCAAAACCCAAGTTTTTAAAGTGACTTTACATTCACGTACTAGCAGTCTCAGAGGATGAGAATGGTTGTGAATGTGCACATATGTTTGTCACAGAGCTCAGGATATGTGTGTGTGTTCGTTGTTGCCGATCTTTGTAATCAGTGCAGGGAGATGTGTGGTGAGGGCAACAGCTCTGGGGAAGCTGTTCATGGGTTGTTCGTGTCATCTTTTGAATTAAGAATCACAAATAACACAGAATAATACCTGGAACATGGTTTTAATAAGCTGAGCTTCATCCTCTGGGAGGTCAGTGAGTGGCACAGAGGTGGACCAGATCCTCTGCACCTCTCTCAGCTCCCTCTCTCTCTCCTCCTGCTCCTCCACACTCTCCGGATACGCCAGTAGCACATTAGGGTTAAGGGACTCTTCCCCGTCCTTCTGCATCACCTCCAAACAGTCCTGGAGGTCCTCCCAGCTCCCCTCCACCAGTGTGTCCTTGCACAGAAACTGTCCCGTGGTTTTGTCAATGAAAAGGGAGAAGACCTCCTTCCTGGTTGACGAATCCACAAAGATGCTGGGAATGTGGAGGCAGCTGTAGCCATCGTGGAAGGGAATATCTTTGGAGCGTAGATACTGTTTGATGTCTGTGACTGTGATGGGGGTCACAGGGAACTCTAAAGTAGATTTGGTGTCTTTTTTATAACCTCTGGTCCCAGTGTGAGTCAGGAAGTAGCCTGTACCCCAAGGTATTGGAAGTGGCCTGTGAAGCAGTCTCTGAGGTAAAGTTCTCAAAGATAGAGATGTAAGACATCCTTGGAGGAGAAACTTTGGGGCTCCCACCTGCAGGAGACAGGTGGAGCTCCTCAGCAGCAAGCCTCTCCACATTGGTTATGTGGTCAGCACGTTGAACCTGCAAAAAGACACCAAGACATGAGGAAACCAGCAGCCTAATATAGGAAACGCACAGCAAAGTTTTGGGGTGACCTAGACAGTCAAAGTAAGGAGAGGCAGCGAGGCAGAAAACCGTTATTTTCTTGTCAAACGGAGACATACCGAACATGAAAATTATCATGGAGGCGTATGAAAGCATCACTCAAAAGTTAGTGGCGTTTAATAAAACATGAGGCCGAAAAAGAACAACTTACTCTCTCTGATAGCTGTCCTCCTCTCCTCCCATGCTCCACTCTAACCCGGGCTTTTCGGTGCGTTTCCAAAACAAGTCCGTGTGAACTATACGGAAGACTAGATATACGGAAAGCTGGACTAACACATATTTACCTTTTAAATTATACTTAACATGATCATTTTTATAGTAGAAAATAAATTTAATGGTTTGAAGTTTAATTTGTCAACGAAAGAAGTCTTCTTCTAGAAGGTATCTTTTTTGTTAACCGTTATGTCAGTTATGCGTTTCACTCCGGAACTTGTTACTGACGGACAGCGCTGTGTACACGCACGTCAGGTTGTCCTCTGAGAGCCTTGTTACAGTTTAGCGTGTTTAACTGTGTTATTTTTGTGCAGCAGTAGAAAAAGAGCAGATTAACGATGACTTCCAGAGGGACACCGAGTCGTTTCTTGAGAAGTGTCCTTCAAAATGGCGTCGGTCGGTACGTTTGCCAGCTAAAACGAATCTCCATCATCTTCTCCAAAAAGGGTCAGAGTTCGCTGGGAGCCAGGTAAAAGAAGTATTTGATAGTTTATGTAGAACACCCTTTCAGCTACTCGTTAATGCAAATATCTAATGAGCAAATCACAATGGCAGCAACTAAACACATGTAGACATGGCCGAAGACCAGATGAAGTCCAAACCAGCATCAGAATTTTGAAGAAAGATGAAGATGCAGAAGAGCATCTGTGAACACACAGCACGTTAAACCTTGGAGCAGATGGGCTACAGCAGCAGAAGACTCCGGATGTCACTTCTTTCAGCTGAGAACAGGAAACTGAACCTACACCAAAGCTGGACAATAGAAGATATGAAAAATATTGTCCGTTCTGATGCGACATTTGAATGGAAGGGTCAGAATTTGGTGTACATTACTTGAAATCATGAATTGTAGCTCAGGAGGCAGAGCGGGTCACCAACTGATCAGAAAGTTAGTGTTCTGATGTCCAGCTCCTCCAGTCTACATAGCGAAGTATCCTTGGGCAAGATAATGAACCCCAAGTAGCCTTCTGATGTCATGTCAAAGAGCTGAAATCCTCTCAATATGGTTTCTTGAACATGACAGTGAATTTATTGTACTCACATGGTCTCCACAGTCACTGGATCTCAATATAATAGAGCGTCTTTAGTAGCAGGAGCAGGAGATTTGCAACATGGATGTACAACAAACAAATCTGCAGCAACTATGTTATGCTATCATGTAAATATGCACCAAAATCTGTGAGGAATGTTTCAAGCACCTTGTTGAATATATGCCACAAAGAATAATACCAGTTCTGAGGGCAAAAGGGGGTCAAACCCAGTACTTACAAGGTGTAACTGATAGAGTATTTTAGAAATGGCCCAAATATGTGCAGTTAAGCAGGATTTTTGCAGTTCCTATTATAGCAGGTAGGCTCAAATGCACCATCTGCTATAGTAAGACCAAACCAAGCTTCTGTAAACACAATCAGAAAGCCAGATGATCATCATATTCCTGTAATATGGATTCAGGGATCATAAATAGTAGAGGGATCTTTTAGCAGTGGCAGTAGATGTTGACAGACGTCACCAACAGCAGCTTTTATGGTTCAAACGCCACATCATGATGCTAGCAGCAGTTACTTTTGCAGACTCTCAGCAGAATTTTTCACTGCTCAGAATAGTTTCTGACTTCATGACTGAATGCTGTGTGACTTCAGTAGCCTAAAAATAAAAACAGTGTTTCGGTTGATTCATTTTAAGCTCATTTTAAGATTCATTTTAAGCTGTTTATCTGCTTGCTAACACACAAAATAGGACAAAATCTGTGCATTTGCATTGTAATAGTGAGAGGATCCAGCTTCACAATAACCAATTAAAACATCCAAGGATGGAGTCTGTGGTCTTCTGAAATTGTATTTTCAAGAAAATGTTTTTAAAAAAAAATCATATTTGAAAATTGCAGGGTGATGTCTGTCATCTGGAAAGATTTTTTTCCCCAAGCTTGTTTTACTATCAGTTATTTAACTGTTCGTGCATTTCTTTTTTGAAATGAAAAGTAGCACAAAGCATAAAATTAAATTATATGACTGTCGTTTAATTTTCTGCTTTATACAGCTGTGCTCAGACTGTGTGGTATAAACAAATGTATAATAATTTATTAACCAGTAATGAAAATAATCGGCAGGTATGGCTCAAAAAACAAACAAAAAACTCTGTCACTCTTACCAAACTGTAATACGGTTAATTTTCTTTTTCAGGGATTTTATCGAGGAGGGAGTTGTGGATTATGCCAACAAGAACCCTGGAACTGTCGTCTATGTGTCTCCGCAGCCCTGCAGGGTACCAAAAATAGTTGCAGAATACTGTAAGTGCCCACAGCTCTGTTCAAATCAAAACCTGAATAAATTTACTGAAACGGTGGTGAAGCAGAGTGACAATGAGATTTCTGAATATAAATCATTTATTAATGTAGATATACAGTAAAGAGAGAAGTACTTAAGATTACAAGCTTCTGTTGAGGAATTTAAAGGTAATGAAATTGTAATAGAGAGCAACTGAATGTTTATTAGAACATTTATTATATATTCAGCTGAACTGCATTCCAATCACTAGACTCTGAACTGAGTAATTGATAAAGTAACAACTGAACAAAAAGATGAGTACCAAAATTAATGGTAATCAGATAGGAATTTAGTCATGTCTCTCTGGAGATGGTAAGCTTTACTGTAAGATATGTGTCAGTTTATCAAATGCTTCCAAGCTAACAATCACAGATTTGCCTGACCAAGATAAGATGAGATACGACTTTATTGATTCCAAGCTGGGGAAATTTACTGTCCCTGAAAAAAATACTCCTCTTCTTTTACGCCTGTACTCTCATTTGTTATCTAGAAAAACAAAGATAAATAAGTGGATGAAAGTATTTTTGTTTTGATAGTTCCAAGAGCAAACGCATTGGGTTAGTGCTGAGAGTGTTCCTGTTGCTGAGGTTATGGTCATACTGTAATCTCTTGCAAACTACCTCCACTGCTTCAGAGACTGGAACACAAGTGAAGAGAGATGTTACATCATGTGAGACCGCTGTTTCACCAGCCTCCATAATGACATCTCTCACCTTCTCAAAAAATCCTGGATGGGGTGTTTAGCTGCCTACCGATAGGTTGACAATTGAAACCAGCAACTTGTTGATGTTATAGGTGACCGAGTTGATCATACAGACAGTTGGTCCTAAAGGTACACCCTGTTTATGTATCTTCTGTAAACCATACAGACTTGGTTTAGATTCCCCTGGGTATAGCCTGTGGTATGAGGTTTGGTCAATAACGATGACTTGCTCCAACTGTTTCAGACAGTCTTATCACCCTCTAACTGTAACAACTACCTGGTTCTCGTTTCGGGGGCTCATAAGTATTTTTGTCACTGAGCAGCGACAAAATTTTCTCATGATAGTCTTTCTTGCTTAGCAAAAGCGTGCACCTACCCTTGTCTGCCGGAAGGATGATAATGTTGTTATTACTAAGCAATGTGAGTGCCTTCCTCTCCTCCATGTTCATGTTAGATGCTGAGGACTTTGCATTGCTGAGACAGGCCAAAACTTTCGTCCACAGTTGCGCTGCTTCCACATCTGCAATGTTGATGTTTTGAATTGCTGTTTCTGTGGCTGTGATCAGTTCCACTAGCAGGATTTGTCTCGGCTTTACAGCAAGGTTCAACCATTTTGCAAGGGTGTTTTTTACTGTTTGGGTGAGTTTTCTGTCAGACAAATGTTTCCCCCGCTTGTCCACATCCTCGGTGTGGCATACTTCTCTCTTTTGGCTGTTGAGGAAACTGTATTTGGCTATGCAGATGTACTGTTTATAAGGTTGGGGAAACCTGCAGTCAGCTGAGACTGAAGTCACTTGGATGAAACGTTTCTCCCACTGAAAACACTACGTCCAGAAAAAAAATAATAATCTTTTTAAGATTTCCTTACCTGGATGATTGAGCATGCGTCAAGGCATATTTTTCTAACATTTATTTTATTTTATTTTTATAAGGGACCATTTCAAAATGATATTATATGAAAACTCCTTGAGTCAGGTCCTTCATATTTGTAGGGTAAATATCTGGTACTATGGCTTTATCAGTAAGGACATTTATAGAATGATGGATGCTTGAAATCTCTAAAATATTTGGATCCTGGATCTCTGACAGCATATTTCGAGGCATTGTAGAAATGACAATTTTGCAGATAGGGGACTGATATTTTATATCCAGCTTCTCATATAGAAGGCACGTAATAGTCTTTAACCCTGTCACACCAAGTGTATCATATTTGATGCATGAATATTTTAGACTTCTTCATCAGCAAATATGAAACAAATTAAAAGTCGCTTATGCTAATTAATAATTCATTTCATTTTTAAACATTTTGTCAAAAGTTTTAATGGACACTCCATTTTTAAAAAGCTTGAGTATGGATAATGTAGATTTTTCATCCAATAGAGCATTTTTAGAAATGGACAGTTTGTGTTAATGTTATATCTAAAATTTGTTGTTCTGTCTCATTTTTGAATGAATGAATAAATCAAATGAATAAATGATGGATGTATAGTTGAAGATTAAATTCAAGGTTGTTTTCACTTTAAGGTTTAACAAATTTAGGCAGAGGGTTTTATCACTAACTTAATAAGAAGCATGAAAAGTAAACTGTCATAAAGCAGTCTTAGATACTGTAGGGGGCAGTACAACACAGGTAGAAGGTATTGGTAAAATAATTGCACTCAGAAGCAGTTAATGTTGTAGGTGTCCTCCTAAAAGTCACATATATTTTCCTTTTTTCCAGTAAATGGAAACGTGAGGGAAGAAATCATCACGAGCAAAACGTCTCAGCAGATATCCGAGCTTTTGACTAAGCTGACCAATCAGTCCGGTCTGGAAATCATCCGCATCCGCAAACCCATCCACACAGACAGTCCCAGCATCCAGGGCCTGTGGCACCCTTTCACCAACCGGCCCCCATCTATCGGCCCCATAAGGCAACAGAAACCCGATTCTCAATAAGGACTAACCAAAGAAAATGTTTAACTTCCATTTGGTTTTTTTTGCAGTTTAAATTAAATCACTGGTGAATAACAGCTTCTGCATCAGCTTCCTTTTGATTTTGATTTTCCTGGATAATACCACACTGTTGTCTGATGTTTTGTTTTTTTTAAAAACCATCTCCTTCTGTCTGCAGCAGAGCCCACTTGCAGCGAAAAATGTTCACAGTTCCAGCTCTAAATGCCACATTTGAATAGACTTTAAATGAATCCACCAGAGCTTTGTCAGCGAGCATACTAAAGAGCAGATAACTGTTTTTAAATCTCAAGGTTATTTGAAGATTTGTGTAATAAGTGCAGCAGATGGAACTTTTAAATGAAAAAAAAGATCAACTTTCAGATGTTGATGTTTAAATATAGATTTTCTTTAGAGGTGCGTTTCAGCACCTCGAGAGAAGAAGAAGCACAGCCGTTGTGCTGTCTGCATTGCTCAAAACTTAAGAAGAATTACGTGTTTTTTAAGTTGTACTGCAGGGTGAATGTAAATGTTTTTACGGCTTAATACTGACAAGATTTGAAGGTGTCCTTAAATATCCCACAGCTTAAATGAACATGACAGATGGTTGTGTGATGGCCTGAGGGACAGCCTTTAACCTTCAGTGTGAGCTGTCCTCTGTAACAGGAACAGAAAACTTAACCCTCGTCCAGTGGGTGATTTGTTCAAATTCAACAAGGCGTTGAATTTTGGCACAACTACTGGTTGCTTTCTTTGCAGTTCTTCTACTGAATTCATCATTTTTGACTGCAAAAGGCATTCAGGGTTCACCCCCGGTGTTGCTCTCCAAAAACAAATACAACCAAGTGCATTGGACGAATACAAATAAGCATCTTCGCATGAAGACAACGTGAAGAGTGCAGCAGGCGAACAGTATACTTTATAACCCCGGCCACAGGAAATGGTTAGGCAATGTGACTGTTTATGTAGAGCAGGAGAGTGACATGACTGCAAAGGATACTGATGAGCTCTGCAGGAAGATGCTGCTGTTCATTTCACTCACTCTCTCCCACGTATCTTTTCTAATTAGCATTCCAATGTTAAATTAGACTCGGACACGGAGGCTGCACTTGGAATAAAAGTGTCTAACTTGAAATCTCCAAACTTTTTATCAGTAAATTTCCGATTTAAAAAGGGGCCTTGCCTGTTTTGTAGAATAAAGTCTTCATTTACCAAAAACAGTTAAATGTATTCAGCCATTCCTAAGTTAAAGTCTGCAATGGCCAGTTTTAAAATTCGAACCCCTCTATCAACCAATCCAAACTTTGAATCATCACGAGTATAAGATGAAGCATTTCTTTCTTTGTGTTTCCACTGATCTCTGGTCAGTTAGCTCGATGAGGCTGAGTCTCCAATAGCAGCTTTATTTCCAGCATCTGAAAGCCACTGGGGGGGGGGGTCTGCTATTGATCATTTCTGGATAAAAATGACCACCTAAGTAATTTTTAACCCAATGACTTTGTTTCTCAAAGCAATGGGGCACCATCCCACCCATGCCACTCTCTTCTTCACCTCTCCTGCGCTCTGTCTGTTGCTTGGTATGGTCGACCTCGGATATTTAAACTCATCTACTTCAGGATCTCTACTCCTTGCATCTTCAGTGTTACATCTGTCTATCTCTCTCATTCACACCCTTTCACTACAGATCTGGTTATTTCTGTTGTGGTCCTGGTCGAGATCAGCAAATGGCAGAAACATTTATGTCGTGAGTTTATTTCAGTGCTAGCCCCCCTATTTGCACAATAAAGAACTGAATAAAGAAATGTAGAAGTAAACATTTATAAGGAAAATCTTAGAGATTAATTTTAAAATCATTTAATAAATAGGTGGAAAATGGAAATGGAAAATGAATAAATAGGGGACTCAAATAAAGAAGGTAAGATGTTTTGAAAACCTATTAAAGTAATTTTGGCACTTACAGTCCTCCATACATTTCTCATTTCCTGTATTTTTAATTTATCTCCGACACCAATTACAGATATCGCAGCAGCTGTTCTCTCATCACGCCCGCCATCCCCGGTGGGAAATGGCACAGCTTGACCTGCGCAAGGACACTAAATAAAGTTGTTGTTGCTTAGTTACAGCTGTGAACGCTGCTCTAAAAATGGTAATTTTTACCCCCCTCCTCTGTACCCTGAGCCTATGTTATACCTCTGGCTTGTCAGAGTCATATAAATGACTATGGGGTGGAGTGGGATCCATTCCCTGTGGAGGACAATGGCCTTGCTACTCGCCACAAGCTAAAAACAACCAGGCATCTTGAGAGAAGAATCGAGTGAGAACATATTTTGCTTGTTGTTTCATGACTTCCTCTCAGGGCTGTTGACAATTAACCTTTTATTTCCCAAGCTAAAGATCATCCAAACAGCTTTTTTGAGCTACATGGACACCAGTGGAAATTTAATGACGTGAAATAAATAAGACATGAGACTCAACATGGAAAAAAAATCAATGATATCACTTCGGCCAGTTATATTCTGATAAGACAACAAAGATAAGTTCATTATCTACATCAAAAATAATACAGAACCAGCTTGACTCAAAGTGTCACAGTTTACAGGGGCTTAGTATACATGATTTTTAACAAAGCACATAAGAAAGAACAGTGCAAGCTGTGAACTGTTTAGGCCCAACACAAGGAAGAAAGTACATCTACATAAACAGCAGGATAATTACCGCTATGGAATTAGCAAAAAAAAAAAAAAACTTTCATGTGAATGTAAAGCAGCCAACGTGTTAACTATTTAAGTTTAAGTCCATAGTACAGAATAGAGTGTGTATTGTAAACGAAATGCCCTTGAATGACAGTGAAATGGCAGAGGTAATGACCTTAGATTCAGGTGAAACTTCCACTATGTTTAGAAATATCCAGACCTTTACAAGAAAAATTTCTATATAACACAAACATGTTGAACTCAGTAGAAGCTGCAATTATTTTACACATTTTATTGAAATTAAATATGAACCAGCAAAAAAAAAAATACAACAAAAAACATTTTACACTGTACAACTTTGATTTAAATACATATTGTGGGCCTATTATGCAACTTCCAGTAACTTTGCATAAACCACAGTCTAAAATAATCCTACTTGTCTTATGCTGGGCCTGTCTTGTCTTGTCTTGTCTTGTCTGGAAACAAGTTGTTTTAGCCTCTCTCCCTTTAAGCCAGCTGCCCTCTGATTGACTGACTAGCAGCAGGTGGGTGGAGCTTCTATACATGAGATGACCATATTAGGGTTATCAGCCTTATCTGACATCATATAGATCCAAGAGTAGAAAAACTGTCAGAAAGTGAATGTAAATAGCAGTCTGAAGCTTGAGCTTGTCATTATTTGAAACTACAGAAGCTGACAAGGGAAACATAAAACATCCCTTTGAATGTTTAAGCTGTCGGATTCTTGTGAGAGCTTCATAACATAACAGCATCTTAAAATGCTACAGAAAATCCAATTATTACTTCAATTCCCACATGTTCAAAAACACAAACTTGAGTGCTCTTTTAAAAGCCGGCTTTAATTGATTAGAGGCCACTGTGACCATTTGGAAATTCAGCCGGGTCCTTGAGAAGCGAGTGTGAATGTGAGCGGCGAGGGTTACAGATGATGCTGTCACATAGAAGTGATGAGCAGTGGTAATAAAAGGGGCAGCAGAGATGGAAAGAGTTGAGGACTGAAGATGAGGATCAAAACATGTGAAGTGGTTTGTTTTTTTTTGCTTTTTTATAAAAGGCTGATCAGAAACGGGAGAAATCAGAAGATGGAGTGGCAAAGTTTGGGAGAAAGTATGAACCAAGAATTTTAAGTTCAGGTTTTTACCACATACTGTAGTTTCAAAGCATGAAAGATATCCAAAGCATATTGTACGCTACTGATTTGGCATTTAAAATATATAAAAGCAGGTCATTGTAACCTTTAAATTTGTCCACTATATTGCTTATGGATACAGGGTGTTACAAGATTTTTTTTTTTCCTGGCATACAGTAAAAATGGACAGCCCTGGCTTGTGGGAAACACAGTGACAAACACGTTATACTCAGTGTTTAGTAAACTTAAAAGCCTTTAACTCTGACAATAGTACAAAAAAACAGATCAAGGTTTGGATGATAATGGTATTGATCCGATACTCACTATATACAGGGCCAGTATTGCTGATACTAATACTGATACTTTTAACTTATTAATGCAGCTTATGTAGTGGAGAGTAGTGTCATGACTCACCATCAGTTTGCAGAATTCTGAACAGATTTTAATGGACACTAATCACTGTGAATTTTACTTTCCATAATAAGTAGTTATCATAACAAAACAAAACATACCTGTTAGTGGAGTTGGCACAGACATGTCTCCTTTCTTATGAAGAGGAGCGATGTACTAATCTTACAGAAGAGAAACAAACTACAGTATCGGTTCTATCATGCTAGTATTGATTCAATACCAGTACCAGCATCGATACTATTGATATTCGGATTGATCCCCCCCACCCCTTGAAGATGACCATTTGAAAAATAAAATAATATGTAGAGCTGAAGTTATAATTTAAATATGCCCATTTAGAACAGCTTATTTGTGCTGTCACAAAATGATGCTATGTACTGTAATAACAGCACGCTGTTTCGGCCTACTGAGGCTTTTGCCTGTTTGTGTGTGCGTTTTACGCTCTCTCCAGTCGTATGCACCGCCCTTTGCAGCTGAATCCACTCAGCAATTAAGCCTGGGAGTATTTAAACGGAGGCAGAGGGAGAGGAGGACCTCAGTCTTTAAGTGTATTTCTGTTTGCAGTGTGTGAGCTCATGGAGATTTGTATGTGCAGTGTTTGCCAGCTATTTGATTAATTTCCTTTTTAGTGACGGGCTACTAAATTTTGTCGCATTCTTTTTACTTTTATGTGGTGATAGCAGCTTGGCCATGGTTCTAACTTTACTTAATTTAAAAAAAAATTGTTTTGTTCCTGAATCACCCAGAGACTTCTACAGTCACTTCCCCAGATCCCATAGACTTCCTGGGGAACATAACATGCACACTTTTGCAGAGTTTCTCTTCAGCGATAATCATGATGTAGCTGCATGCACATGGATTGCCAAAAAATCTGTAGTGCATAGTTTTAAAACAGCTTAATATGCAAGCATGCAATCAGTTAAGTGCTTTGATTGGATTGAATTCATATGGTTCTTTAGTCACAGAGAATTTCTTCTACCTCCATTTGCATAGAGTGGACTGCCTGGACTATATCATCCTCAAGAAAAAAGAATAAAAAATCCATGATGCCAAAGTACAAGACACACGAGAAGAGCTGCAAGTGCAAAACATCTCCTGTCTACTAGTATCGCCATCTGTTTCCTGCATGACTAACCAGGACACGCAGGTCAAATGTTTTGTGGCTAGATCTACCTGCAGAGATGACAGCGAGCCATGCAAACAGACAAGAAGCTGCTGTCCTCCCCTCGTGGAGGTGAGCCAAACACGGCTCTCGCTGTCTGACAGATAAACAATGCGAGCCACCAGAGAGGGCCCACTGCTTGTGCCGAAGCTACGAGAGCTGATTCAACACTTTGCAGCAAAGACGGATCTTTATTTACCACTGGCCGTGACACGTTTACAAAAAGCTCAGAGATTCATTTCAGTCACTTCCCCGTAAGATATACACGTAGCATTTAATCATAGCGCTGTTCACCTTGTTGAGGAAATACAGTGAAAGCTGCAGTTCTTGTTGTTTTGGCATTGCACTGATGTCAGGTAAACATTGAGGATGCTTTTGTGGGCTGTAAGTGTGAAGGTCTTCTCTACTTGGATTTGGCAACTTGCCACGAGCAGCTTTAGCACAGCACAGGACAAATGTGAGCCTGGCTCTCAGCGTTGTTTTAAAAGATAGATGACTAGAACTTTTTATTTTTGCTGAAGAAATCCACTGTTTGTTTTTTCACCTGTTTTTGTAATAGCTCACATGAAACCATGGTCTTAGTGTTTTGAGAGAAAGTAAACCTGTCAATGTTATTCAGAAAACAGGTCTTCAGACTGACAAGCAGTAAGTTTAGGTGTTTAAATATAAATATAAAACATCAAATCTGAGAATTTTCTCTACAGGATCTCATCAGATTGTAGTTCCCGGTTCACCTCCACAGCCCTGAAGCCAGTCTGTGATCTACAGCAAAAATCAATCAATCTGACCCCCATGCTGACTGCTCCTTTAATAGACTGCCCGTTTACTTTCATAAAGTTTTATCTCTTTTCCCACAGAGAGGCTAAAAATAGAAATACTACAGGGAAAAAAATAGTTCCAAGTTTGCTACAGGTTTTTCCATTGGCACTGGCACAGCACACATTGCTACTAACAGTTGCAACAGTGGCATATATTTATTGCTATTTACATGAGAAAAATCAAGGGGGAAAAGTTGTTTAAATAAATACACTAAAATGTCTTAAAATCTGTGCTCTAGTGTGCTGTATCAAAACTTGATTCTTAAAGTGATACTCCTACTAAAGTCAACATTTATTTATTACAATGATTGTAGCCAACTGCTTAACAGAGAAGATAAGTGTTGTTTATCAAGCAAAAATGCCAAAAATTCACAGCTTTCAGATCCTAAACTGAGAAAATCACAAGAAAATAATCATTCATTACATCTCTGCAAAGGACATGCATCATAGAAAAAGTGGTTTGAAACATGACAAGCCACTCAAAAACCATTCCTGGAGCTTTGTGTGCTCAACTTTCACTCATTTCTCCATATGCTCAGTATTTTACACAAACAATTAATTTTGTGAAAATATGGATTAACACTCTACCTCCTTTCAAGCCAGTTTAAAAATATATGAGGCTTGTTGCTCATCTCAGTCAATATAAATCTAAATTTATACCTGATTTAATTTGACTAATCTCCCCTTCAAGGTCACCTTGTTGTGCACATTTGAATCACTTCCAGCGTAGCTATTTCTAGCACGGTACTCCAAAGTCCCATTATGAACCCTTGCACTTTTGTATCTACAATTTTACAGAGCAAACTCAGCAAACATCAGCTGCTGTGTGATCCGGCTGATTACTGTTGATGCAAATTTGGTGTTTGGTTGCATCCAGAAAACCACATAGCAGCTTTCGCTGGAAGAGTCCACAGTGTCCAAGCACAAAGGTGGTACTGCCAGGAGACATTGTGGGGATTTTCAATGTTTATTCCTTCCTCATGGAGAGTTTTCCAACACTGATATTTACTTTAACCTCCTGAAGCATCTGAGAGATGACATTTGGTAAAAAAAAACATCTGAACAGTGTATAGAAAATGATTTTTTTTTAGCCACAGCAACAAAATCCGTGCTGAACACCTGCCACACATGCCAGATTTGATTGCCTCTGACTTCATCCTCTTCTCCTAAAAAAAATCCAAGATGATCGGTTCCAGTTTCGACACCACACATCACAGAACCAGAGCTGCAAGGGGGTATAATGGGTCCTTCCAGGCAGCAACCTAAAAGTAACAGCCACGTTCAAAGTGCCGTAATGCTGCCCAAGACGATATTCTTGAAGGAGAGATTGGGCAAATTTAAATCTCTTGTAGCTTCTTATTTTTCTGGGCATACACAGAATTTTACCCTCACACCACATAAGTCTTTTATTAGTTTTTAGTTTGGTAGGTTAGTGCATTTATTAAAAAAAAACGAGAGGCATGGATGCCTCCTTACATAAAGCCGTGATGACCTTGTTCATCCTAAGAGCATGAATTGTTTCATTTGCTGTTTTGTAATCTTCCTCATCAATATGTTTTTTAGGACTTCTCAAAAGAAGCCACTTGAAAAAGCTTCTTTTACCATCTGCCTCATAGAAGGGCTCACTGTGCAGTTTGTGATGATACCGGTCCACAAACACAGTCACAAGCAACAAAGAGGTGCATCTTCAAACACAGGACTGGGTGGTAAAGCTGTAGACACATTAGGTGCTACTGTTCTTAGGCCACGTTTTTAATTTATACAAAATAGCCTATTGCTTAGCATGTTTTGGATGAAGTATCACTTTAAGCTCCACAGATACCTAATATTACATGGTGGTAAAACTTCTTGAATCTCTCCACAGTCTCAGAAATGCTTGATCACCTCCTGGCCTAATTTAGTTTTTGTATCCGTGTCCTATTTTGAAACATTGCCTTTTTTGTCGTCTGACTGCCATCTTTCAGAAACTTCCAGAGAGTCTCCACTTCAGGTAGCATCTTTAAGCTCCTTGCTCATAGTAATTTTTCACAGCTCCACGTTTTAGAAGTCTCTGATTAGTGAAATCCTGGGCCATTCGTCATGGGAGACACAACAGGCTGAATATTTCTGACCAAGTTATGACATGACCATCAGGTACTCTGTGCAATTAAGAGCAGCACTTCATAAAATAGTCAGTTTTCCCCTCAACTACGGGTCACCGTTGGGGTAAAAATAAATAACAGTGGGATGAAGCATAAGAGGGGTGTCCTAGATGGAGCTCTCATCGGGTTGCAAGTCCAGCTGTGTGTGTTTCCTTTTCTCCAGGATCCTGTTGAGCTCCTCTGTGAAGGAATGGTAGAGCGGGGACATACCGTCAGGGTCGGCCTGCCTCAGCAGCACGTAGCTGTTTCCATTCATTTTCCTCAGCACGCTGGGCAGAGTGGCCGAGAGTCCGTTGGCATAGTCCATGTTGGGAAGCGGGGGTGGCATAGGAAGAGGAGGAGCCGGAGGAGGTGTTTTAGCTGGAGACATCTGGCCTTCACCTGGCACTATCTGGAGGAAGCCATCACCCATGTCCCCAAAGGTCGGCACTGAGATGGACCGACGACCCTGACGGCCATTGCAGTGGCTGGAGATGGTTTTAAGTTCAAGGTGGGAGCTCCTTTTTCTCTCAGAGGCACCTAGGACTTGGAGACCTTGCTGGGAGAACTTCCGATCCTGAGAGGCTCGTCTAGTGCAGAAGCTGACATAAAGAAGGACCACAGTCAACACCAAGCAAAGCCCACCGAGAACCGCCACCAGAGAGATGTACACGGCCTCCATGTGTCTGTAGGTCTGAAACTCAGGTTTTGAAGGAAGTGGGGCGGGAGGCGAGGGCAAGGGCTGCTCAGTGGGGCTGCCGGTAGAGAAAACAGTCGGGCTGGAAATTGTAGTGGGGTTAGTTGTGGCTGTGGGTTCCACAGGGAAGTACGGATCTGTGTGAACCCTTACTGTATAGAGATAAACCAGAACTGAGACTGAGTTCTCGAGAGCAAAGCAGCGGTAAATGCCGCTCTGCTGGGTGCGAGCTCCGATTATCAGGAGGCCATCTGTGCCGATCCGATAGCCCGAATTGAGGTCGTATCCCTGCAGCTCCCTGCCGTTTAGCGTCCAGCGTGGAGTCGCCAGGTTGGAGCGTAGTTCACACTGGAGTAGCACGTCGTCACCCGACATCACAGAACGCCTCCGATGGACCACTGAGGATAAAAACGAGAGGACAAGAGACATGAGATGGAGTTAAAAAGAAGAGTGAAGTGAGGAAGACAGAAGAAGACTAGTCGATGAAGAATGTGAGAGACAGTGTGACACAAATGCAGGAAGACAGAGCAATGAATATACAAGATGTCGGGTCACCAAGGTTACGATTTATATGTGAAGGTGAGCAACGTGTGCAACACCAGCATCGCTTTCCATCACATTTCATAAGCTGCTTTAAATGTAGCGAGCCCTGCAGTGCAGCCAGCAGGCCCATCTGACCTCCAGCAAGAGAGGAACTGATTAAAATGTGTAAGCTGGGACCTGGGGGATGGGTAGGGAACATATACCTAATAAAATCCCTTAATAGATACTAAAAGCTTTAGTTTTCTGGCACAGAAGGAAGATGTTGGACTTTTTTAACCCCATCATCTGTGAGAGAGTCAGAAAAACTTATCAAGAGGGAAGGATGGTAAGGTAAAATGAAGAACTAACCTTTTTTAAAAATGAACAAAGACGCTGTGGCATAATGGATTTACAGTGTAGAAGTGAAGTGCACTTGAATGTGTGGAGCAACACGTACCATTTCCTGAATTCTCCTTGCAGCCCCTGACCCCTCTCAAGATATCCTGGGTTAGGTTCGACCTGCAATAGTAATTAAGAAAAATTTGCATTTAACTTTCATTAAACCAGGAGATAAGCGTCAGAGTAAAAAGCGAGTGTCTTCTGAGAGTGTCCCAGCTAAGATAAGCATAAATAACAGCGAGGTATAAAAAATGCAGCAAAACTGTGATAAACAGAAACGTGATTACCATATCGTAAAGAAGATTTCTCCAATCAAGATTTTGTCGCAAAACAACCTGAAAGCTGCAAATAGTGAGCCATTTCTGCAGCAAAGGCTTAATATCACAAAAAGAGATAAACATTTTCAATGATAGATATTAGCTTGGGTTCCCAGCAATAAGAAGAGGATACCTAAATGCTTTTTTTTACCCAGCCCACTGTGGATTAGTACTAGGGATAAATTCCCCATCTCCTCCTTTATAGAAGGATTAGTATAACAAAATGTTTTTCAAAGAAATAATATGGATATTGTAACTTAATAAGCTTTAAGAAGTAAGCATTACCATCCAAATCTCTTTGCTGTTTTCTCTGGATGTTATGCAGCTGCCAAAGTATAAAACAAATCCACGGGGAGGGCCGAAGTGTCTGCTGCAGTAATGGAGATTAAGATGTCTGCTACTCACTCATGCAGAGTTAATGAAGAGAGGCACAAATAGTCCCCAGTGCAAAGAGTGAACACAAGCATGCCTGTCTGCTGTCATGTACCGTGTGCAGTATTTTTCCCACTGGAATTCATTTACAAAATCCAGGTAAGATCCTAGTAAACAAAGGTGGAATCTAACTTTGCAATTTTTGCATAGCCCTGCATATCCTGGAGCCTATTACACCTGATGCTGGGCAACAGATAGGATACACCTGGACGGTTTGACAGTCCTGTAAAACTGCTCAGTGATATTATTTAGTATTAGCTCCACCTCCAATAACATGGCAGCAACGCAGCACATTTAAGCCTGTAGACATGGTCAAGCTGACCTGCAAAAGTTCAAACTGGGCATCGGAATGAGGAAGAAAGCTGATTTAAGGCACTTTTAATGTTGCATGGTTGTTGGTGCCAGATTGGATGGTCTGACTACTTCAAAAACTGGGGATCTACAGGGAGTTTCCCACACAAACATCCCTAGAGTTTACAGAGAATGAGCCAAAAACGAGAAAATATTTTCTGGGAAAAAATTCCTTGTTGAAGTCAGAGGTCAGAAGAGAATAACCAGTCTTCTTTGAGCTGACAGGACAACAAAAGTAACTCAAATAATCACTCGTTACGATTAAGGAATGTGGAAGAGTATCTGTGAATGCACAACTTGTTAAACCTTAAAGTAGTTGGGCTACAGCAACAGAAGACCACGCCAGGTGCCACTCCTGATAGCTAAGAATAGAAAATGACTAGAACTCATAGGATCAGAGTTTGGCGTAAAGAACATGAAGGCACACATCCATTCTGCCTTATATCAACAGCTCAGGCTGCTGGTGGTGTAATGTGGGGGATATTTTATTGGCATATATCCCACGGAGAATTACGGCAGCTCTGAATGCAAAAGTGGGTCCAAATGGTACTAACAAGGTGTTCCTTGTGAAGCTTTTGGTGAGTGTACATTAGCATTTATTTAATATTTACAAAATACTCTCAAAGTTTTAATTATTATGTTGTACCAGTTGTACCAGTTTCTCTTATGTAAATATTTCAGATGGAGATATGTAAAGTAAAATGTTACTGAAAGAGGAAAGTCACTCACTTCCACCCTGTTTGTTTTTCCATTCTACATGCAGAGCTACATGAGACATAAAGACTGAAATCATATCCAAATGGATGGGGGCTTTTTTTGTGCGTGTGTGCGTACTTGAAATTCAAAACTTCCCATTATGAGTGAAGCTCCTGCTGAGCTGAACAGAGCTGATGAGAAAAATCCAGGTCAACTACATTGTCTTAGACCTGCTTTCATAGAAAATTTGTTGGAGGGATACAGAAGCTGTATAAATAATTAACTGTGCTCTGGTGTTGTTTGGCCCAGAAGGAAGAAATAAACATAAGCCAAAAAGGTCATGTAATGCAAAAATGTACAGCACAAAAAGTTAATCATCTTAATCACCTCTCCCTAATCTCCTGTAATTTTTCCAGAGGGCTTAATGGTAATGATATGTTAAATCAACATGCCATCAGTTATGAGGAGTTCACCACATTACTTAACAGTTACATTACAGATTTAGAAAAAAAAAAAAGCTAAATAAAAAGTACATTTTATGCTCAATTTTTCAGCTTATGGAAAAAAATTTAGACATAAAGTTAACAGAATAAGACAAAATAAGGAGGAAAAAACGGAGACTACAGAGCAGAGTGAACAGGTGGAGCTGTGGAGGAGGTTTAGGGAAGTATAGATTCAGGATCTATGGAAGAGCAAAGCAAATGTATCTTGTTTGTTTTCTGCCAGATCTCTGTAACCCCATTTTGCATGCATTGTGTAATTATGCACGTGTGTGTCAATAAAATACAGCGAGTCTCCTTACTGGAAACATTCATTTTTTTTGGAGTGCATGTCCCCTTACTTTTGTACTCGTGAAGATATTTCCACACACACTTTCCCATCCCAGCCGCAGAAGGGGTCTCTGGCGAACACACAGTCATAACAGGAAGTGTACCTCTTGCAGGTTGACATCGGTACCTGCACGACTCCAGAGTGGGACCCAACATAGACACTCCTCTGTAAAACAGAAGGATATTTGGAAGAATTTTCCTCATGTTAAATATTGTAATGCACTTCAGTATAAACAGTGTATTTGTTCTTTAATCATCAGTTATTAATGGGAGGAGAAGAGAAGAGTTTCATCACCTTTTTTGGCATATGACAGGGATTTAGGCTCAAAGGTTGCCCATTTTCATTTACATATAAATCCTTATTCTGTTACCATACAGTTTTACTGTAGATATATTTAAACCTACCAGAGCTGAGGAGATGACCATGCTCTCTATGGGCTGTGGTTCATCAAACAGCTGCAGCTCTTCTATGATATGCATTTCTCCATCGACGTCCACAGCTCTATGCAGCCAGCCGTCATCTGCAAGAACAGAGAAAACCTTGTCGAGCTAAGCTGAGATGTGAATATGACAAAATGCTGGCTGTATGAACAAGACTGATGCAGCCACTCAGTCTGAAACTCATGCTAGTGCCAATTCTTTCTAAAGACTAGCAGGGGCAGACTCCACTGATTATAAAAAGATTTCAAATTGAAGAAGTCTGTGAGAAGTGAGAATGACCCTACTTTTCATTGATTTAATACCTTGGTAAACGCTATGCTGATTGCTTTATATATATATATAGTCTCCATCGGTAGTTCATTGCTCCATTGTTAGTCAAACTTGGGACCTTTGTGTGGTGTTAGCCTGGTTTTCTGTGCTTGCACTGGTTTCTCTAGTTTCTCCTACCACTGAAAAAACATGCTGTTTAATGTTGCCTGTGTGAGCACAGGACATGCTTGCTTTAAAGCTCAGTCTCAAGAATTGTGTCGAAATAAAAGTTTAATAAGAATAGAGACAAATTACAGCAGCCTAAATCATTCGACACCAAATATGTCTAACCCCTATCTTCCTAACAGAGCCACTAGCACAGCTAGCACAGCTTTATTTGGTCAATTGGAGTTCGTGTATGAAACTCACCAGTTCCCAAAAACAGAACAGTGTAAATATTTCCGTCCAGTGCCGGCTCTTTGTGCACTGCTATCTTGATATAGTTGACACTTCTTTTGAACATGAGGGGGCGCACACCTATTGGGTGCACCTGTTTGGCCATCAGCGGGTGCCTTCTGGCGAAGGTGAGGACATTGTCTGGGAGATCTCGAGATGAGTTGATGTTCTGGGACCTGTGCAGATCTGTTATACACTGAAGATACAGAGAGAAAAAATGACTAAAAATACAGAACATATCAATGACGATGGTGGAGAGAAAGTTAATGCATTAAAACTTACAGAGCCAGGTCTTGGATCTGGGACTTTTCCTGTGTACTCCCTCCATTTTGAGTCTTGCACCTCCATGTACGGCCCTTCGAAAACCTTCTGCACATCTGAAAAGGCGTACTGGCAGATAGCAGACGCTTTGATATTCTTCCTGAAAGACAATCCCCAACACCCCAAAGACATGTCCAGGGGACACACTCAGGATTATTGACTCAAAGCTGAAAAAAAGAGGCAGTTGCTGGATTGAATTTCAGAAGCATCACAGATCATCAGGCCTCACTGACAGGCGAAAAGTTAACTAGCTCAATCTTTATTCTCTGAAAACTGTGGGTATTATGGTGGGTTTTTTCCTTTTCACATTGGCATGTGGGAGTCACGTCACTGACAGGTGTGTAATTTTACCCCTTTATCTCTTCCAGAGGGAAGCATTTTCAACACTAGCATACAGCGAAAAAATACCCACTCCTTGTGAGTCATAAATAAAACAACCTATTTGTGGTTTTGGTCCTGCAGCTATGAAAAAAAAAGAAGAAGAAGATTTTGTCCAAAAGCATGAGTTATTAGTTGTAAACCAGGTAAACGTCAATCTTGAGCCCTAAAGGTGAGATTAGTAATGGGTGGAAAATGTCTTTGTCACATTCTTTAGGCCATTGTGAAGTCATCAGAGTCTTCAAAAGCATCAAAGTGAGGAAAATAGGAGCGAACTGAGACCAGAATGTGTCTTGAAACTGCCAGGAAGTACACCTCAAGGGCTTAGTCATGTGAGTCACACATGTGAGTCTGATGCATAGTGATGACTACTACTCACACATGTGTAATAAGAAAGAAAGAAAGAAAGAAAGAAAGAAAGAAAGAAAGAAAGAAAGAAAGAAAGAAAGAAAGAAAGAAATTAAAAGCAACAAAAGACAAAAGACAGAATGAACGCAACCAAAAAAGAAAAAGGAAAGCTACAAAACCAAAAAAAACAAAAGAAAGAAAGCAAACAGAAAAGAAAAAAGTAAGAAAGCCAGCAACTAAATAGGACACCTAATCACAAAAGTTGGAAAGCTGGAGTAATCAAGACAGAAAAATAAAAAACATGAAAGTAACAACCAAGAAACAAGAAAAAAGAAAGAAAGCTGGCAACCAATGAAAAAAGAAACTATACATCAATCTTCTGTTTATCCTATTCAGGGTTGTCACGCGGCTGGAACCTATTCCAGCTATCATAGGGCGAGAGGCACGGTACACCCTGGACAGGTCTCCAGTCTAGTCAGAGCTAATGCAGAGAGACACACACCATTCACAACAACTAAGCTAACCCTACTAACTGCATGTCTTTGGACTGTGGGAGAAAGCTGAAGTACTCAGAGAGAACCCAGCGAGACACGGGGAAAACATGCAAACTCCAGACAGAAAGACCCCGGCCAGATGGTGGATTTGAACCCAGGACCTTTTTACAATGAGGCAACCGCTGCGCTGGCCCAAAAGCCACCAAAAGACAAAAAAAAAAGGAAGCTAGCAATAAATAAAGAATGAAAGAAAGTGATCAATAGTGGAAAAAAAAAAAGAAAGACAAAAGAAATGAAAGGCAAGAAAGAAGGAAAGAATGAAGAGCTGCTGCAGTGAATGAGAGGACAGACTGGTATCCAGTAAACTACAGCAGTGGAAAAATGGAAAGAAGCAAGGGAGAAATAGATAATATATGTCTCATTGCAATGCTATCCTCACCATCAGAATCTAAACACCCCTGGGACAGTTTTATGCAGCATGACTCTGCATATCAGCATAAACACACACTCTGATCACATCACATTTTCCATTGGCAGTCATCATCCTCACACACACCCACGCACACACACACATCAGCTCTCACTGCAGCTTGGCTGCTTTTCTGTTGATAAGAACTCACCTAGGATTTGAAATAATGACTTTTTCCTCATTATCAGTTAATCTGCTGATTACTTTTACAATCAATCGGCTAATCTTTACGATGTCAGAATGTAGAGAAAAGATCCAGAGCACCGAAAGATATCTTGAAATGCCTGGATTTGTCTGACAGCCAGTGTAAAATCCAGCAATATTTAATATGCAACGACATAACACAGGGAAAAGCAGCAAATACCCAAAACAGAGAAGCACAAACCACAAGCAGTTTTACTTAATTTAATGACTTCATTGAGTTGTGTTAAAGGGTTATTTGTTGACTAGTTAATCTCTGAATTAAATGTTTGGGGAAGAAACATCATTTCGTTCTACATTTGAATAAAACAGATCTCGTGGTCTCTCAAAAGAGGAATTAACATCACATTTACTTCCAGCTGAATATCACATTCTTGTTTCTGTGTTTTTTACGTCTTGATGCAACATAATGCAATATTACACTTCCACTGTTGCACTAATCAAATTTATAAAGAAATAATTTTCCCCTTTTGGTGAATAAGAACTTGGATGGTCTGCTTAGAGCTCTGAAAACCTCATTCAAAATCTTTAGAATGAACTTAAACATCCCAAAAGTGCGAGTTAGACTTTATCCCACGACATCAGTCCTGGTCCTCACTAAATCTCTTGTGTCTGATTAGGAGACTGCCCCCTCAGCTAGGCTGCATTACCTCTTATAGTAACAGAATAAGGGCCATTGTTGGGTGTCGTGTCCACATAGTTTTGGCGGACACACTGGCACAGTCCCAAGTTTTATACACTCACATCTGTTCACTTTCTGCTTCCAAATAGATTTTTTTTTTTTCAGAGCTGAATGTTTAAATGAGTGTTTAAATTGTAAATTAGTGTGATACTCAGAGGCTGGCAGGTTATCCATTAACCAGTAATCCAGTAAATTTAAGTAGCTCAGAAACAACAAAATAAACAAAAAACTAAAAAATGTGTGTGTGTAATTAAGCCATCTGAAAAAAGGGAAAACCACTGAGCAAACAGTGTTTGACTGCAGATATATTCTGTTTTCACATGCTGCACATTCCACTTTAAAACTACTTCACTGAGTTCAGAGAAGAGAAATGCAGATAAGAATTCAAATTTATGGGATCCCCCTCCTACACACGCTGCACTATATTCCATTACATTTAACCTTATTTTTAAGGCTTCAGCTCACTGGACTTGAGCTCATGAAATCGTAAACAAAGGATGTTTAAATCTGACCATCTTATCCCACTGAGTGATTATTAAAAGTTTTAACTATGTGCATAACTGACCACATTTTAACAGGGATTTTTAAAACAGCTCAATTACAGTACCTCATTAAGCTAATAAATATCAATGACAGCACCACAAAAACAGGCTGGGAAAACTATTTCTTGGTCAAGACTTTTGCTTGGTTTAAAAATACTGGAGAATTAAGTAATTTCCTTTTCTCTACTATTGATTAGATATAATGCCACAGTGACACCAAATATTAGAAATGCCTGCTTTAAACCTACAATTTAAACATTTTGGCTATTGCCAAGTGTATACAAGATGTGACAGAAAACTAAAGACAGTGGCAGATTATCTTTTTTTTTTAGTTTTACAGTAATGTTGGGACCATAATGCACCAATTAAATACCATGCTGCATATAATAGGGCTTGAAATTGGGCAGCTGAGACAGCAGACTTCTCACAAAACAGTCTACTGAGGCCACACTAACAGCAGAGATGGGACATTTTCTCATAGACTTCTTAGAGAAGCTGCGCACTTGGTAACCATTAAAAAGTTTGCAGATTCATTTTTCACTCTTCGTCACTTCACTTCTCAGACATCCATCTATGGTTCAAAGCCATAAAATTGTTTGCTGCCCATATGCAATGGGTGCTGAGAGCTTTGAATTTGGCTCTCAGTAGTTATTTTCAGGAAGTTGATGCTCTATACCAAGAAATATTTTTCTTATTGTTCTTAAAGTCTGGATCTTTGCATTAATTATACAAATGTTCTCAAATGTTTGGGTTTGTAAATTGAAATTAGATAATAACTTGAAGTTTTAATTTATAGATTAAAAAAAAGTGTTGATTTCTTTTTTAATTTTGTAGAAACAAGCTTCTGTACATGAATTTATGATCTCAATCACTAGTTTCTAGTCTGATCTAATACAACACAATATTCTTTCATGCAAAAAAACCCCAAAAAACAACATGTTTGTAGAGCATAAATGAACCAAAATCAGCTCTTACCATTCCAGACCAAAAACACCATAAAAAATGCTGCTGCGAGCATCTCGCTCCTGCAGGACGAACACGTCACGCAGGATATTGAGGTGCAGCTCATACTCTGGGACTGAGCACACCATTCTGGCCTTGAGGAACGAGGTCCACTTCCTCTGCAAAGTCCTCTGGCCTCCCCAGTCAGTCTGCAGAGAAAGGAGACAGAGGAGGAATTAATTGATGTAAAGATAAACAACACAATGATTTTAATGATGCGAGTGATGCACAAACAGTGCACTTATATAAGAAAAGACTTAGATCCAATTGTATTGTAGAGATTATGCAGATATAATGAATATATAGGGAGGAGCTGAATGTTGGTATTCAAACTCAGTGTCCCTAGTGTAGAACATTTCTCTGATTGCATTTCAGTAGCAGTGGGAGGTAAGACTGTAAGACATTTTTCTCCCTAAAAGAGTAATTTGGCACACCTCATTTAGATAAGATGAAAAAAGAGATGGAGAAGATTTTTTCTTTGTTTGTCTGTATTAGAGGTTCTCATCTTTCTTTATTTGTGGCTTTAGGGGACATCTGTTGTTCATCAAAAGCCGCTGCCTGCACTGGCCTCCCACACAAGAAAGCCAAAGTAAATCAACATAAGATATACACTTTAAACCTTAGGAGCGGTTGTGTCAATAATACCAATTCAATTTATGGCACAATGAAAGAAGAGACGAAAAGGAGTGCAGACAGATGAATCCAGTCTTTAAATTTCATTCATTTGACAGAAGGAAATCTTCAGAGACTTGAAAGCAACAAATAAGCATTTCTTACAGAGATGATAGCAGGTTATTACTGTGGGAAGAGCTAAAGGGATGCAGTGGCAGATTACAGTCTCTGTCAATCAACGCACAGTCAGGGTCACTGGGCTGTCATGAGGTAAATTTAAGGCAGTAATAGTGAAGAATCCAAGCATAGAAGATATACCAGAGGGGGATTTAACCCTAGATGAGCCTGTGCTGCAGTTTATTCTCAAAATACAACTGAGAAAAAAACCCCAACAACTTAAAACTACAGCGCCTGTCTCTTTACTGGAGATGTATAAGAAGACAACATGCTAAATAATGTCAAACTTGCACCTATTTCTGCTTTTTGCAAAGGTCTTGTTTTCATGTCATCATGTCTCTTCTTTGTTAAAGTAGGGTATGACTGGCGAGGAAGTAGAAGCTGTCTGGCTGGGAAGTGAGAAGCAGAAGAGGACAACCGGTTAGGCAACTCAAAAATGGCAAGTTGTCAGTGGTTTCAGGCCAGAGGCTATTGCCAGAGCCGTCACTATCTGTGGATCTGCCATCAACCAGCGTGGTGCCTGGCCGCCATGGGGGCTGAGCTGGGGACCACTCGACATCTGCATGTGCTGCCGTGGCCTAGTTCAGACTGAGTTATTACACTCGACTGCTCTGACAACTCCACAGTGCTGGCGAAGAGAGAGGAAGAGCCCAGACCTTATTTCCAGAAATGACTTCTTTCGAATGCAGTAAAAATGAAGACAAGACACAGTGAGTGTGTATATGGGTTTAAAAAGTAAGAGAACAAGAAATGCTCAAAAATGAGCTCCCTGCATTTGTTTAATGAGCTTTTGGGACAAAAGCGTGCAGCAAGACGGGGGGATTGGGGTATTTTACAACTTTATTAGGCAATGCCAGTGAAAACAGGATAAAAAGAGAGAGAAATATCCTCAACAGAAGTCCTTGAGAATCAATTTAACGGAAATAAAATGATATGTTTTTTCAGCAAAGCAGCAGAGACACTCAGGGAAAAGACCAACAGCAGACAGCGATGTGAAAATCAATACTGGGTGTTTAAACCTTTAGCAACCCGTTTTTAATACTGAAAGATTCAAAGCATGAAGCATTTTTTTCAATGAACTCTTACAGTGAAAATAGTGTCCAGACTACCTGTGTACTGTATACATAATTGAAAAGCAACAAACTCATGCTGCTGCTGTTTGTATTGTAAGAATAAAATTACCTGGACACCGGTAATCATTCACCCACCCTCTGTCCACCCATTTATCCCTATTTTTTCAACCATTCATCCAACTTAGTGGTCATAGGGGGCTGGAACTTTTCCCAGCTTTCATGGTGTGAGAGACAGCGTACATCCTGGACGCTGTGATGCCAGTCCATTACAGGGCCAACACACAGAGAGCCAGATCATTTATTACTCCCTATTAAGGGAATTTAATGTGGACTATGAGACTATATGAAAAATGAATTAAAAAATTGCCACTTTTAAGCACGATTAGTTATTTTCTCTACACCATTAACTGTGCCATTGCTGTCACACAATTAAAACTTGACGCATTAATGTCAAATAAAAACTATTTACCCTAAATGCATGTATGTTCCACCCCCTGTTACTTATTCCCCAATCACTCTCCTGAGTCCAGTCTGCTAACTTGCCTGGGAACCATGAAGGAAGTTCAACATAGCCATGCTTACTTTGCATTAGCAGGCTTGACAAAACCTAAAACCACAGTCAGGGATAAGGGGTAGGACAATGGCAGTTATCAACTTTCTGTGTTAAGCTGGGCTTTCTGCTTCAGGCTCTGTGCACGCTCACATAAAAAGGAGCGTTTCACACATCATATTGACTCTTCAGCACAACATGATCCCCATGAGTGACACCTACACCAATCAGACACATTATCAGATAAAAGCGTTGATAATAAAATGGTGATAAATGTTTATAAAGAATATAAAAGAGCGTAAAAAATGTAACAGTAAAATGCAACACTGATGGAAATAAGACAAAAGAATAATGCTGCTATTCCAGAAGTGCAAAACAGACTTAAAAGCAGAGTAGAGTCAAGTTTTTACTTAATTCACAATGTCAGTAATATATGGCTTAAAAACTTGCACATACATGACATATTCACCCAGCAGAGAATCTATAGTAGGTTTAACATATGTAATTTAAAAATTCACTAAAAACCTATTTTAAACTGAAACTGACCATAGCCTGCTTCCGACCATGTTATGTGTTCAGCACATGTTACCATGGTGATTTAGCCACATAAAAATGCTCAACATAGCTTGCTCTGTAGTACACTCAAATCATCTTGTTTGTCAAGCTTTCCAGAGTTCCTTATAGTTGTACTGTGCTCCATTGTTCGTTTCACTGGCTGCTTGTTTCTTCTTTTGATTAAAAATTTGGATTCCCCTTAGAGCCATTACTTTGAGTGCAGTATATAAATGGCATAGTAATATTTACTATACGTTTGGTCAGCCAGGCAGCAAACAATTCAGGCAAAAGTCGAGGAGATCAATTCCAAGTACGAAGAAATGTAAAAACTATGGAAAAAAGAAAAGTGAAATGGAAAAAGAAAACAATAGAAGTATAAAGTTGGGGGAAAACTGAAGAGCTTGAGTACAGACAGAAGACAATCTGGAACAAAAGAAACAGGGCAAATACGGGCATAGATGAGACAGGAAATGATGCAAAGACAGGAAATAAATCTTAAAAAACTAAATCAAAGTGCATATTTTCAAAATAAAACAGTAATTGAAACACAAAACTGCGATGGTTAAAGTACTGGAATCGTAAAATGGTTTACACCATTTGATTGTGAAGCTTTGTGCTCTCAAACAATAATTCAACAATTCATGTACCGTGCTTCAAGCTTCAACATCGTGAAGCACGTCAAGGATTTAAATGTGTGTGTGATGAAGGGACATAAACAAACTTTAGCGTCTGCTTCTCTTTGAAGCCACATTGCATTCATGTCAGTGTCCACAATAACATCTTCCCAAGTTAAGCTTAGAAACATTATTATAAAATTAACAGCAGCACAAGGTCAAAAAGTCCACACTGAGAATAAGCAAATTGTGGTTCTCACGAGAGAGAAGTCTATGAAAATTGCAGTCACACTGAGAATGGAGCAGAATAAGTAAAAACAAAAAAGAAAAAAAAGCTTCAAAGTTTTCAAACTACCCCATATGTTTCAGATAATTTATTTATGGATGAATAAATGAATATCGAGGAAAACACACAGCGTGTGAGCAATCAGCATCCCAACTTGACATCCTGTCATTAACTTCTTGTGCACGGTTGGGCTTTAAAAAGCAGGTATCAGAATTTTAATTAATGCTAAACCTGAACTGGACTCTGTGAGAATTATTAATTAGGATATCAGAGGCAAAACGTTTAAAAAATCATGTAGCCTCTGAGAAAACAGAAGCCTCTCTTTTTTTCTGTGTTACTTTCCACCTTCCTGAGCCGCCTGCTGTTTGGGAGCGCTGATGCTGCTCTCTTACTCCCCAGGAGTCAAAAATCACAGCTTTGAGGTCTTCATTTATATGTCTTGTCAAATCATAATCAGCACTTATGTAAATATACACCCTGAATGACAAAAAGCCATCAGTTTTATGGGTGGATCGAGCCAAAAAGTTTTGATCTTTAAAGTGGCTGGGAAGTATAAAGTTCTTACACTGCGAGGCACTACTAAACTTTGTAAACAGCAGTCGTTGCTGTTTGTGGCTTTGTTGAAGTTTTTGTTGACCATTGAAACAGATGCATCCTTGTTGGCATCCACAACAGGCTTATTTCAGATAGATTGCTAATGTAATCCAACTTACACTGAACTGCCTCCAAACTGCACTGATGCCCCTCTTACAAGTTGAAAGACTTCCTGTACCACTCCCCATATACTTTGTTCATTTCAACTATACTGTAAAATCATGTATTTTGTTTTTTTTGAGGACACAGAGCAGAAGCATGTGGATTTGAGAAAGAAGGCATCTAAGGCATCCTCATATTAAAGAGATGTCAATTAAAAATGGCGTGTGGCACAGCTGCATCATAAATTCTTTTGTTATACACAAACAAAACAATAAACTACTGCTGTATTTTATAATATCATCCACCAGCGATTATTTACTGTATATATTCCGGCATATTCCATGCCACGCCTCTATAAACCTGTGCATCCTCAAGTACAGCTCTTCTGGCAAACCACTTCTTTCCTTCTGTCCTCTCTCCTCCTGTTGCATTTTAGGAATTGAAACTAAGATGGTGTAGGACAGAGGAGACAAGGAAGCACTTAAGAACTTAGAGAAAAAATCAAAAGAAAAATAACAATAAAAGTATGAACATTAGTAAATGATATATTAAAAAAAGGAAACAAAACTCTACAAATACTTAACAGGAAATTCACACCATGTCAAAATCTTTGAAAGGTTTTCTGCTCAGTAGGTTTTCCTGTTCCAGTGTTCTCTCATTCATTCACTTAAATCCTTTTCACAGGATCACACAAAGTGAAACACAACTGCATCATTTCACCAGCTGAGTCTTTGACTTCCTCTTTTGATGCCCACAAAAGCACACTGTGATGGTAATTATACCACCATGAATGGCTAAAATAAATGACAAGCGAGAGGAAAAGGAGCAAGAGTAACCTCTAGAAATGGTTGCTGGGCATGCTGTCTAGACTGGGAATGCTGACAGCAAGTGAAATGAGGTGAGATGGGAAGTAGAGGAAGAAGAGCAGGAGAAGGCGGAGTGGAAGAGGGGGATATGGCAATAAAGTGAGGGGGAGGGTTTGCCATTGGAGGTGGAGGTTTGTGGACTTGTACTTTGCCTGGCAACAGTGGCACAGAGAGAGAACCTCTGTCAGTGAAGAAACTGTGATTAGAGACGACCAACTGCTGGTTGATTCAGCATTGATATTACAGCGAGAGGAGCGTGGCAGCTCAGCGAGAAACAAGTACAGAACGTCCTCTGAAATCCATTTACATTCATTCTGTGTAACTGACATAAACCATTCAATAATCCCACCATTTTTCACTTTGAATGACTGGCAACTTTTACCCTCCCTTGTTTCAGCCCTTTCTTTCTGTGACCTTGAAGCCGTTTCAGACCCAGTGAAAGCATTATTGCGATTATAGATAGCAGTGTTTGGGTTAACTGGTCTTTCTGACCTTGCACACTCTGGCGACCCTGGACACCTTGGTCTGGCTCGGGTAGGCAATCTGCTCCTGGCTTCTCTCAGTGAAGAAGAAGTAAATCTTGTCATCATCACCGATAGAGCTGTTGATGCTCTCCTTCAGCAGCACAGAGCCCACAAAATCTGCCTCTGTACACACAAACACAAACACATCATACGCACACATCCACATGTCCAAAAAGAAACCTATTAGCAGCCTAGAAAGTGTCTCCTTGGAAACTAAAGATGGAGCCTTTAAGTATGATTGAACCACCACAACCAAGTCAGTTAGAGCTGCAATGCGGTGCAATTTCTTCCATGTGATTTTTATTCTATAAGTGAATCTGTTGTTTTTTTATGACAAAAAAACATCTGATGTAATAGAAATGTGCAACATAGCAATGAGGTTTGGTCTATTAATATTCTACTGAAAGAGGAAATGCAACCCCACTACCCAAAACCCAGGAATACTGTATGAAATGCAGATAATAAATAAACAATTCACATTTTAATGAAATGTTGTATTATTATTATTTATTTTATTTTTGGACACCAAAAGGCAGAAAATTTATGCAATACTAAAAAAAATGTAAACCCACAACTGCGATTATACAGCTGATTACATTCATTGCTAACTTGATGGGATATTTTTTTAAAGCAGGAAAACAGGCTGACTCATTCAGAACAGAAATGAGGAAGAAGTATTGACTCTGTAATGTATGTGGTAAATAGTTTGATAGCTTTAAAATGATGTTTCTCAATATGAAATTGCAATGAATTTTGGATTTAATAAACTATAAAATATCAATAAAAGACTCAAAAATAAAGTGAAATCTCTGAATATAACTGAATATGCGGAAAACACTATCAGACAGAAAGGTCTGTTGGACCCGGGGGACACTTCCGAACAACATGAACACAAACTGCCACTGCATGCACAAATGCAAGTTCAAACTCTAGTATGCAAAGAAAAAAATATATATACAAAAAAGATCAAGATTTTGTTTGAAGTGAAATGGAAAACTGACTTCACAGAGTGCTGTTACAACAAGAGGAGATACAACACTGCTGTATGCTAGATATGTCACATTATCATCTGTATCACGTCTATTTGTCTATTCTGTCCATCCAGAGAAAAAAAATTCAACACAAGATTAAATATTTTTCAAGAAGCAATACAAATATGCAATTTTAACATTTAGTATGTTTCCTTTCTACTACTTTTAGTTAAATCCAATTTAAATATTTGGAAAAAGGACACCATGCTTTATGATCTAGCATCTTACAGCAGCTATTATGCACATACATGTGAATAATTATATTTACCCAGAAGCCACCGGGTGGGCGCCTCCTCTGTCCTGAGCGTGGGGAATGGAAAGTTTCTGCGAATATCTGGAGAGCTGCGAAACTCGTACTGAGAGGCTGTGAACATTTCGCCATCTAATTAAACGATTAAAAACATGCATTGGTGGCAAATGGATTAAAAACAAAAGATACTGAGATATCAAAGTTTAATCACATGTAAATGAAAGCATTCAGTGTACTGCAGGAAGTGGGAAAAGTATGACCTATGACTTGTGTATTTGTAAAAATAATTAGACAAAATTTAGTATGCTTAAACCGTCTAATAAAGACAGTGTTTGATTATCTATGCTACATCTAAAAGTGTGATCTAATCCAAAAATCAGGATGCACTTTTGCACAGTTAACGCTTGCTGTAATCCTTACAAATGTTCATAATGGTTGTCAAGCAACTATACATGAGGGAGCATTCACATTTCCAGCAAAACTAATTAAAGACTTAAGCAGTTTGAGTTGGTAAAAATCACGTAATTGTGACCTTGCTTGCATTTGAAGCAAATCCCCCAAGTTCCCCTTGCCCGTCTGGGTCCACTGTGATTTGATGAGTCTTCACAGACCCTTAGTATGATGACGTTAGAAGTTTTAAAAACACTGCTGGGCCTAATTATAACCTCACAGTAGCGCAGCTCTAACAAAGTATTTGAAAATGGATTTGAGTTTTTCCTTAAAAGTTTCATTCAAAAAGTATGACATCAGCATGATAAACTCAGAAATAGGAACACCTATTCAATATAAAATTTAAACTTTCTTATAGATTTTAAAGTGCAGAATCAGGTGACAGACTGTGTTCAGCAAAACTACAAGAAGGAGAAATGCAGGATAGTTGTACTAGGAAATTACTGTGAAAGTCCAGATTCCAAAGCTTTAATCCAAAAAGTCAAGGTCATTTGCTGACGTGTTGATGAGACAGCAAAGCAAATCATTCTGGCAAAGGGCAAGCAAAATGTCAAATCCAAAACTACTTCAAAAAGTCATAAATGGAAATGAATACAAGGAGAGCAACAGGATTATGAGGCGAAAGAATCAAGAAAAAGACTGGAGGCACAGAGAACTGCTTGAAGGAAATTGCATTCATTCTTAGATTTTAGAGTTCTACTAAGTATTCAAAATAAAAAAGTATGTAATAGGTTGTGTATATGCATATCAGCAACATGCTGTTACAGAGGTTTGCATTGTCCCCTCACAGGAAAATGGTTCTGGGCTTGAACCTCAGTTCTCCCTGCAGCTGTTGAATTTTTTTCTGTGTCCAAATACATCCAAGTTAAGTTGAGGTGATTCTCAGGTGGCCACAAGTGCAGATGGAGACAGATAAACCAATGTATAAACCAATTTAGTGGGGAGCCAGGACACCAATGGAGTGGTGGGGATGGGAAATCAATATTTCATTGATTAGATTGTAAATTCCACAGATGACCAGCAGATTAAAACTCAGAACCCCCTTCCAAACATGTGCTAACCTCTGCACCACTATGCCACCATAATGTGTAAGAACAGTAAACTTTTACTGTCCAGAGGCCTTTACAAATAAGATCCCCAAGGACAAACATAATGCTGGACGGTTTATAGAATAAAATAAATTCTATAAACTTACCTACGATGAGACCGGTGAATCCCTTTGCTGGGTCATACGGACACCTGTCTCTGCCTTCCTCAAAACCCGAGGAGAAGCTGAACCGCTCTGCATCCTTGTAAGTAAAAGATTGAGAACACATCATAAATTGTTTCATTTCAATTCTTGTCAGAGTTTTACTTGACATAAAAAAATCCCAGGATCTCGACTCACGATATAAGCACAGAGCGGTCTGAAGGCGTTCGTTCCACAGACGTACAGGTGAGTCTCATTGTATCGCTGCAGAATGCGGATGTGGTTGTAACACTCTGTCTGCAGAGAACACAGCAAAAAGAAGTGATTTGTTTTTTGTTGTGTATCTGCTTGTTTTTCTCAGCGGCAATACATATTAATCAATCATTCAATTTGTTTCCCGGGTGTTAAAAACAATAAAACATAAAAGAATAGGCTGGGGGGAAAAGCTTTAGAGAGCAGAGAAAGAAGCATGCAAAATAAATCAAATGCAATACAGATGACATTAATACTATTAGACAGCGCAGGCAGTTCAAAAGGAAGTTACATAAACTCTCATTACATTATTGATAAGAAAGAAAAAGCCATAAAGGAGGTAAACTGACAAAACTGGGGGGAAAAAGCGAGGCAAATATGCACTAGCTAAGCATGATGGCAAGTCTGGTTGGTTTTTTAACAAATTTTTAAGACTGCTTGCAAAGAAGTGGTAAGAGTCACTCAGCAATATATTTAAGGGAAATAGGTTCCAGAAATGGGAAGCTCTTATTCTGAAGGTTTATGGGGAAATATGTTTCCTTTCATGAGTTACAGATGACCCCTGTCACTGGTCATCATGTTAATCTATTGGCTGAGAACCGCCACTCCATTTCTCTTTATCACACTATTCTTTGAGATGGTTTTGCCCCCCCAAAAAATCCCAGTCAATCAGAAGTTTCGGACCTTTCTAGCGACATCTTGTTTTGTATTCGATTTCGTAAAGGCTCTACAACAAATAAAAGATGGAGAAAACCTCTACTAAATGTGTATGGGCTAATTTATAAAAATAATGAATGAATGAATGAATGAGTGTCATTTATTTCAAATCCTCAACCTCCAGTTTAGCGTCTCAGGGTTTCAGGGAAACTAAATTACAAAACAACTGAAAGGATTGAATGTTTTGTTGCTGTCATAAGCAATCTGCGAATCACAAAATGGAGCAGTTGAACTCGTGCTCTCCAATATTAACTTAATAAATAAACATGGGAAATTCTTCCGAGAAGAAAACAAAGCTGCAGCCTTTTACCTGATTGTCTCTGCCTTTGTTTAGGCACTGCTTCTTCTGTTCAGGGGAAGCATCCCAATCAATCTGCAAACAATGGGAGGGTAATAAGGGTGACTCTGTAAGCTAAATAAATAAAGAGAGGCAAACAGATAAATAAAAAGCCCTATAGATAGAAAAGAAAGTAAGAGATACAGAGAAGAAAGTATGTGTGTATATGTGTGTGATAAACAGGAGGAGGAAAAGAGAAGGACAGCAGACTTAATTTTCTGGCTGCGTCACTAAGTTCTGACTCACTTCAGTAACCCTTGAATAAATGCCTGGTGCATTTAATCCGATAGCCATAAAATTGGTGGAACACAATGGGATTTGCTCAATCTGCTTAAGGCTATTATTAGTTTCTCCTCCTTCGAATGGGAGAAAAACTCGTGAAATGGGCTTTACTGTTTCTGTCTTAACATCAGCAATTATGTGTTTCTCAGCATCTTGGCACTCACTGTGAGGTTTGCAGGTGTGGAGATGCTGGATGTGTTGAGAGCGTAGAGTGCTCCTCTGCCTCCCACATACAGCAGCCCGGCCTCCTCCTCCAACAGCAGGGTGCTGTAGTTTCGGGAAGAGCCGATGAAACGGGTGCTGGCCAAAAGACCTGCAAATATATGACACGAGACATGTGAAGGTTTCTTTGTGTAAAGACCAAAACTAACTTGTCACTAGTGTTTTCAGGTGGTTTAGGGTGGGTATCTAGTGCCATCAGCTTGGTCATCCAGTTAATTTGTTAGATTTGCAGCATTTCTATTTATACACGTATCCATCAATCCATTGATACTCAATACAGTGCAAGACAATTATCTGCAAACAAAAGAAGCAAAGCTGCATTGTGGTGTTTCTGAGTGTGCATGTGTCTGTTATTATTATTATTAGTATTTCATTTTAATAATTTGTGTCAATTCATTTAATTAGCTCGCTGACGTCCCTTCCTCCACAGCATGTCATTTCCCCGGTGTGCGAGTTTACTTTCAATTTACCCTCATTTATCTGTCTGCCTTGACCACATGGAGTCATTAAATAGCAGCTCTGGTAAGTCAAACAGACAAGTGTGGTGTGACTATTTTGATTGACAAGTGTGCTTACATAGAAAGCTGTAGCTGGCTGCCTGCGAGGCATCACCTCCACTAATTCCACTCGCCAAACTGGAGCTCTCAAACGTGTATGCACAGTGGTGCAATTTCGGATTTAAAGGAATTCTCTGACTAAATGAATGGCTCTCTGTGTGTTATACATGCCTGTACAAGAAGTCTGTGAACCAGCTGTAGTGAGTAAAATTGTGTTACTATATTCCTATACGAGCATTGTGTTATTAGCTGATAACTAACATGGGCTCCTCTAGCTCTTCTGACTCATTAGATTTGGCGTTTCAACACTCTGCCTACATATATATATTTGTTAGCTTCACCCATACTTTCGCTTTAAAGGTTTTCTGCCAGAAAGACTTTGTAAAACATTTTTAACATAGTTGAAATTTAATTTTTAACCCAAACATTACCTTTTAATGAAGATAACTATGTGGTTTGTTCATTAAACCTAGCCAAACTGTGACGGATACATGGGACGGTTGTATCAGGAAGGGCAACTGGAATAAAATCATTTCCAAATCAAACATGCGGATTATCAAGAATGAGATTTCCATGCTCAATCAGTCAGGTCCTGAGTTAACAACGACCACCTCTGGTACTTTTGTCCAACAGGCTTCCAGTGGAAACAGAAGGTTAAGGCAGGAGTGTGGAGATGAGAGTAGGAACTTTAAACGTACAGACTATGATTGGGAAAAGGAGAGAGCTGGCCGATGGGATGGAGAAAGGGAAGGTGGATATATTTTGAGACCAGATGGCAGGGAAGTGATGCCAGGAGTATTGGAGGTGGATTCAAAATGTTCTACCGTGGTGTAGATAGGAGGAGAAATGGAGTAGGAATAATCTTGAAGGAAGAGTATGCAAACAGTGTTGTGAAATTAAAGAGAGTGTCAGAATTGTGAGTTTAAAGACAGAAATCAAAGGGGTAATATTAAGTGTTATCAGTGCGTGTGCTCCATAAGTTGGATGATGTTGGATTTACTAGACAACGGATGATTAATATGGAGCTGCCAGGCAGCAGTAGAAGAGGAAGATCACAGAAAAAATTCATGAATGTAGTGAAGGAGGGGATGCAAAAGGTTGGTGTGATGGAGGAGGATTGCTAGGGTGGGATGGCAGCAGATGATCCATTGTGGCAACCCCTAAAGTGACCAGCCGTAAGAAGAAAAATTGGCTTCAAAAAAACCATGAGGTCACAGCTTCATATCTCTGCTTACAAAGCACAAGAATAGCTTGACTTAACACTCACTGGAAAATGAATGGAGTCTACACACCCCAAATGAACATGCTCAGTGTGTGCGACTGAGCGTGTGAGGGTGAGACTCAACAACAGATCCGGGAGACGGGGAGGGAGTCACTGGAGTGATTGCTAAAAGGACTATAGAGACAGAACATGGGGATGGGGGCACAGGGGAGGCAAAATTTTAGGGCATTCAGCAGGAATCGTGCCCCAGTACTGCCAAATCGCATCAGCGGCAATGCCATAGCATCAAAATCATCCCTGCTGTGTGTGTGTGAACGAGGTTGATGTGTGAGAGATTTTTACAGTAAGTGGGCTAAATTACTGGCGCTGAAGTCCATGAAAAGTACGTGTTAACAAGGTAAACATGGCGGATGGCTTTTTGGCTTTTGATCTTCTGTCACTGGAGCAGACAGAGAGGTTGAAAAATAATTGGCCCGGTGCACTAAACTAAATATTTGAACTCACCCTGATGTAGCACCTCAGAAATGAGGGCAGGTTGCGCCGCTGCTGTGAGACAGTGAAAAGGAGGACATTGTTTGTTTTTTTTTCTTGTGGGCATGAAAGATCTCCTTCAGTGCAAAAGTAGGTTTACAGAGCTTTGGTTTGCTATAAAAGTGAGTGATAAATGTCTGATTAAGAAAATCTGACATGAAGAAGAATAAAAACCCTGCATGCGGAAAGAAGAGCTGTCTTCAGAGAACAACAGAAGAGATGAAGGTATCAACAGTGTTGCACTGAGGAATATGAGTCAGCACAGTGCAGATGGGCACATTAATCTCCACACATCCTCTCTGCCTCCCTCTCCTTCATCTCTTTCTGTTGTGAAATAACAGCAACATGTCTCAGCTCCCTGTAAAAAAAATAAGCTATATTAGTCCTCCACCAATCAATTAAGCACAATGTGAGGACCTGCACGCTTGTTGCGGTTAATTCACTCTTATGTTCATAGTGCTTTTAAAGAAACGGAAACGGTTCATTGCTGCTGAGGGAGGCCATGGGATCACAGAGTAACTGTGAGAAGTATATAGATGATTAGCAGGCAATGGAAGGTTAAGTATTATATTATCTTATATGCCACGGTTCATAAATGTTATGCATTAAAGTAGATCAGGGTCAGTATCAGTTCATTGTCACTTCAACATCAAATTAGGGTAATATGATGCAATTATACGTCATAAAATGCCTGACACAAATTTTTAAATCATGTCATCTAAATCAACAAGAATTGATCGAATATGAGGGTATAACTAAACAGCATGAAAGCATATAAATTGCATCATTATTTTCAGAGGCTGAATGATAATCCCTTTAACTTTATAGCCTTGAACACAAAACAGAGTATGTAACATTTCACAGATTTCCATGATAAAATGCCCAACTTTGCAGAAAAAACAAACCTGTTTACAGCCTGGTACAAAAAAAGTATTTTGTGTAGTAGTATTGTATTAGTAATGTCTCTATTCATGACAACGCTACCGTATTTGCAGCTTAAGGACACCAAATGTAAACTCAGAGTAACTGTCATCAGAGTAAACAAAAACCACAGTTTTCAAAGAGGTATACTACAAACTTAGTTCAACATAGCCAGCTTTTTTGCACTAGCTGGCTTGACAAAAACCTAAAACCCCATTTGAGATGACTGGCATCACTGTTGCCTCACAGCAAGAAGGTCCTAAGTTCAATTTCCTAAGTTGTATCCAACTTAAAGATTAGACTTTAAATTGGATACACTTAAACATTAAATGTTACTGTCCAATAAAAGAGACTTGGAAATCGATTTAGTTTGTCAGCAGATCAAAGTGAAATTAATTTTATTGATTGAACAGGTGTTTGTCTTGGTGTGTGCCCTGTGTTTAAGCAGCTGCAGTTCCAGCAATGTAAAAGAGACTTAGCAGCAGATCAGGTTTATAACATTTCTGCATCACTAGATTAATACAGTCCCATTTCCATGACAATGTAATCCAGTTTGTTCTTCATTGAGTGGTTTTAGTTAGGTACAGCTTAAAACTTGTAAAACATGTCACTTCCGGCGGCTGCTTGGTGGGGCCTGGCGCCCGTGGCCAGGTCGGGCCCCTTCAGGGGGGGGTGGGGTGCCCTCGGTCCTCGGGCCTCTGGGACCCCGGCTCGGTCTCTGGTGCGGCTGGCTGCCGGCATGGCCTGGAGGCTTGTCACTGCGGCCCTCTATGGCTTCTGCACCATGGTTGCTGGGTGACCCCACGTCTGGGGCTCTCCTCAGCTCTTTCTGGGAGGATGGCGCGGTTGCCTCTCCGGTGGTCCTCCTTGGGTTTTCGCACTCTGGGGGGCCTGTGGATGTCCGGGCCCGGGTCTCCTCCGCGCCCGCTTCATGCTCTGGGGGGAGGGCTTTGGCTCCCCCCACCCTCTAGCAGATCGTTACATGGAGAAAACTTAAGCGCGCTCATGCACACAGGTGTACACACGGGTGCTCACATACACAAACTATATCTTCTTGGCTGCTACCTTAAAGCATATTGTGCACTGTCGGTCCTGCGTGCTGCTCAGTAACATTCCATATTTAATATTTACTGTTACTTACACGTATCTAGGTTGTTGTCTCTACATTGTGTTGTTCTGCATGTATAAATATGCACTTTTTAAAGTCCAAACTGTTAAACACTGTGTAAAAAGTGCTATATAAATAAAGTTATTTTTATTACTACCACCCGAGAGATCTCCAGCAGGATAAGATGATCTACTTGTAGCAGTAAAACCAAGGATTTTGGATACTGTAGTCGACAGGAGGTGTGTATCTGACAACCCAAAAGCCTAACTGAGCGTTCTTTAATTCAGTTTCAGTTTCTCTGGAAAGGGTTAAATAAAAATTAAACAAAATAAGCCTGAAGATGTTGACACAACAATGTGGACTTGTGCTTGTAAAATCAGAGTTCTAGTACCTAATCTTCTAAGGTGCATGAAAAACAGAAAACCTGAAAAGTTAAATATGTGCTGACACCATTCCAATGTTTGGAACATGTTATGATATGAAATCTCTCTGGCCCTCTTATTGTCACATTATACTAGAGTAGGTATCTCCTTGGTATATTTTTGTCCAGTAGACTTTGATAAGAGTCCTTCAGTGTTTGCAACTGGGCAAATGTGTCTGCTATAACACTGCAAAGCCACAGGTTTGTTGTGGGAGTTGTCAAAATATGACTTATTGCTAAACCTAATCAAGTACCTTTGGTGCCTTAAGATTTCTTTACCTGGATGATTGAGCATGCATTGAGACATTGTAATCTAGCTCATTTTGAATTTTAAAATATCTCCTAAGAACAAGACAGTGTGTTGTTTTGATGTACATACATATAAAAGCTTTAGCTCACAATAAACTAAAAATGTTCACACAGCTGTGGAGTTCAGGTTTGAATCTGAGCACAAGTGCTCTATGAGTGCAGGAGTGAGGCTGCTCTGCTGTTGTAGGTCAGAATTTTAGTTACTGGTTTCAACCCTGCTTTATTGAGCCATTTGATTTCACTCCGGTAAACAACAAGGATATTCATAGAAAGAAATGTTCTTCCAGTAATTTTCCAGCAAAGTGCTTTTATGACACAGACTTTAAACTCATTATGGACAATAGATGGCAGCAACCACTGTAGAGAGAATACTGGCAGACAACAGAACTATTTTGACATTCTGATGGCAAAGATAACAGATAACTCATGCTTTCACGGGAACAAAAGAAAGCGTAATCACAAAGGACTGATAACAGCAGCAGGGTTCTCAGAACTTCACCTTCCTGAAACAACGTACTGCAATGTCACCATGAATAATCATTCAGTGAATAATGCTTTCAGCTGATGCATGATGATCCACAGATTTGCAGTCACATGAGGATGCAGAGAGTGTAGCAGTTAAAAATGTGTGTTAGCGATACAGGTCATTCATCAACTCCTCATGTGTCTGTTGTTCCCCTCATATCTCCTCTAATAACTTCACACAGTGACCAGAAATCACAGTAGTGCCTACATTCACCAAATTACCACAGAGGCCTGGGATGTACATTTAGACTGGGATGTACATTTAGACTGGGATGTACATTTAGTTGTGTAGAGGAAAGTTTCTTGTGTGACTGATGGTAAAAATCATTTATACATGCAAAGTCATGTTGATGCTCCAATCCTACAATGTTCAGACCCAAAATTCATTCAAGTTTATTTTATCAAAACTTATTTATTTTAACATCACTGTAAATTATAGAGAAGTTCATTAAACTGCAACAACTATACAAAACAAACACATCACATGATCATAACTTTGCGTACACTAACTAGACTTAGTTCAACCAAGGTGAAACAGATTTATATTAAACAACAAAAAAAACTGCAATTCTGTGCTTTTCCGAATTTCTGGGGCTGCAAAATTTACGCCCGTGGACAAGTGCACAACTCTTCAGTGACTTGAAGCTGACTCCAAAAGTGAGCCAATCTCCCATGTTAAAATGCCCAACTGTTCCTTGGGTGGGAACAGATGGTGTCAAGTTGGTCCCAGGGCAAGGGCAGCTGAGACCCAGGACACTCCTGCACCCGTACCTGTTCCTTTGGTGGGGATTTGCTGTTCTTCGGCCAGTCATAGAACCCATACCTGTTCACAGAAAGAGAATCAGAATCAGAATCGTGTTTATTGGCCATGTATATGCACAGACACATACAAGGAATTTGGTTCCGGTAGATGGTGACTCTCAAGCACAGCATTGTATATCTCAACAACGTAAGCAGCACAATTCACAATTCACACAATCACACACACACACACACACAGCTACACATACATACACAAACCTACACAAGCTGTGTAAACCAACCATAAATAACCAATCTAAATCTTATATACATAAAATACAGGATGACAGGAATGAAATGAAGTGAAATGAATACCACAGAATGTACATAAGGTGCAGTTGCAGTCTGGCAGTGGGAGCAGTGTGACAGTTCAACTGTTTA
>VUQG01035471.1:7905-18993 GCA_015106755.1 Etia nguti
CTTTGCCTCCCTCATCCCTGACTGACTACCCCCCCCCTTTCCCTTGCCTCCCCACAGATGCACACAACCCCGACCCAGCTACAAAACACAGTTACGCCATAAGGAAGATGTGTCAGGAGGACGATAAAGTGGGGGAGAGGATGTATACAATAAAAGGTAAAAGTAAGAAATAAGAAAAGAGGCTAAATCATACAAATTGATCCAAATCACAGAGCAACAGTCTAAAATGGCTTCACGCAATAAAACAAGCACTCAAGACTTCCTCAGTCTTAAAAACACCTGCCTCTATCTTTTACGTGACACACACGCGCGCGCGTGCACATATCCGACCTCCAGAGAACTTTTGCGCACTACACTGTCGCTCAGGTACACCAGTGAAGCAGTTAATGAAAGGTAGTCAGACAGACAATATTCTGCGAGCATGCGAGGGAGAGACGCTGCAGCAGGCTAAACAAAAACAAAAACACAGCCAGTTTTTTCCCCCCTTTTTTGGTTTACAGAGGCTGGAACATGTGTGAGCTGCTGTTAAACTACAAGCATCCAGTGGCTTTGACATGGCAGAAAATATCCCAGCACTGGTGACATGGACAGGGCCTCAGCTTTGCATGCTTCTTTCTGGCTTTGCTGCAAACATGCATTGTAAATACTGAGTCTACAAGCACTCGTGCTACTGCAGCTGCAGAAAGCGAGAGGGAGTGAGAAAGGGAGGGAGATGGAGAGAAACAAACATACATTTTTCCCTCAGCTGTGAGGCCACAAGGCTTTAAAACTCTTGAGCTTTTTAGATGCGATGAGCGTTATTGCCGGTTGTGGTAGTCACGCCGATCAGCTTCACAAGACACCATAATGAGTCAATATATGTAAATCTTTACTAGGCAAACACGGCGGGAAACAAAGGCATTTAACTGGTGCTCTCGCCCGCAAGCCTCCAACGATTCAGCACCGGTAATTTCTCCCCATTGAAAGGCATAATTGCCTGCTATTTGAAGATATTCATGCTCAATTTTTGAAATTAATTTCAATTGGGGGGAAATGTAGAAATGTCAGCTCCAGTGAAAGGGATTTGATTTCAATTATCCTCGCTCAAAGGACTGTGATTTCCAAATACACTTAAGCAAAATTATGACAAGAATTTTTGTTCGGCAAAATTCAGTGTTTAAAGAGCGATTAGGCGATAATGGGGCAGCTTTGAGCCGGCAGTGAATGCAGCCGTCTCCCTCTGAAAGGCACTCAATTATCTCTGATTGCTCCCGCTATAATGTATCAAATAGAGATACCTGCTATTGCCGTAATTTGTGTGAAAATTAACATGCTGCAATTTCCACTAGAGGGAAAAAGGGAGCTCTAATGGGCGCCTGAGCGTACATCAATAAAACGAGGGGAGAAAAAGAGAGAGAGAGAGAGAGAGAGAGAGAGAGAGAGAGAGAGAGAGAGAGAGAGAGAGAGAGACAGACAGAAAGGGAGGGTGAGAGGAGGAGAGAAAGGGAGCGAGCCAAGAGAAGAGAGAATAAGTGTAGGAGCTAAGGAGGGAGTGAGGGGAGGGGAGGGAAAGAAAATGAAAAGAAAGGAACAGGGAAAGAAAGCAGTGAATAAAGAGGTGGGGGGGGGAGGAGGGGGAAGGAAAAGTCAGGACAGATTTGAGACAGGGTGAGAAAAAAAATAGTCTATTTGAGTTAAGCACTGCAGAGGGAGTGAGAGGAGAGAGGGAGAGATGAAGAGTGAGGGAGAGAGGAAGAGAAAGAAATTTAATTTACTGAAAATATTACAAATTGCACCTGTGCATAACTCCCCCAAATTACCAACCAATCAAGGCAGAGTGCCTATTACTCTCCCATTACATGGAGATCAGATCACGCTCTGAATCTGTGTCCAGAGAGAGAGGGAGAGGGAGCGAGAAGAAGGAAGAGGCAAAGTGTGAGAGAGAGATAGAGATGGAGGAAGGAGAAGAGAGAAGAGGCAGCCCCACAGTGATGGTAAATGTACCATGATGCAGAGAGAGAGACACGGGAACAAGGAGTCACAAACAAGATACTCCGTTTACGGAAGCTCTGGCACACACAAAAAAGTGCTTTTGGTGCAGGGTACACAAAAGTAGAACCCCTAATCGTCTTTGTGGCTGTTGCAAATTTGAGACCGATAAACTATGATGATGCTGGCAGACGAAAAGCAGAAAGGGAATGCGTCCAGAGTGATAAAGCAGGCAGGATGCACATGAATCTGATGGATGTTTCAAAAGTAATCAGAACTTTAATGTAGTTAAAAAAAAAAAAAAAAAGAGACCACCTCTCAGTGGAAATTGGCTAATTTCTCATCTTTTTCTTTGCTAGTGTGAGCGGTCCACACCAGCTCAAACAGCCATGAATGGTCTCTCAAATACTTTGCATAATTAGCAGCAATTAAAAACGTAAGCTGCTGGACTGTTAATCTCTGTGCACTGGCTCGATTCAGACAACAGTGCTGAAAAGTCAACGTTAGCCTACTATGAATCATGACTTAGATTTTTGCAGGAAAAAAAGAAAAAAACACAAAAGAAAATCAGCAGCAATAATTCAAGATTAAATGTCTTGCTCAATGGTACTTAGGCCTTTGCTATATTGCTAAGTGGCAGCCCTTTGTGCTAACAAGGTATTTAAAGAGCTGTATTGTTGACACTAGCACACAAAAGGCCAATAAAGACTCAGTGATGTACTTGCAAAGGGATTCTGGGATGAATTCATAAGACAATAAAAAGTATTTTTAATATTAGTCTACTGTCTGTCTGCTTACTTGCACACAAGGAGAAAAAACCGACTTTAAACTTTGCAGCAATGCCATCTTTAAAAAGTGGTTCAACATCATAAAAACAGTCAAGTTTATTCCCATTTGTAATGTAATATGTGTAATATGTAATATTTCTACCAGACATGGCATATTTCTGTTACACCTCCACTTGTCTAAAATCTTTGTGAGTGGGAAAACCAGGACACCACAGAACAAGAGCTGCCAAAATCTGAACATCACAGAAACAACTACACTATAAAACAATTACTGCTCTAATACTTGCTACATGTCTACCCCGTGTGTCACATCTGTTTATTCCAGCCTCACACTGTAGCAGCAGTCAGTAGTGATACAAAAGTGAGTCACAGTAAGAGCAAAAGCCAGCATTTTGCACACAGTGCCTCCATCTAGGTTCAAATCCCTCGACAGACAACTAAAGCGATAGATCAGTTTCATGTCAGTGTCCAAAATTATTCGTTTGTTATTCACCTGCAATGTGTGGAAACTTCTACTGTCTTTTACTTCATTAAGACAATAATGTAATCTGCCCATATCCTGCTTCTGATTTGCGGTTTGTTGCTTAGTTAGCCTTCAAATTATATGGCTGGATAGAAAGGCCAATCAGAGTCAAAGCAGGGATGGGTCTTTGCACATTACAGTCAGGAGGAAAGAAATGCAGTACTGTTGAAAAGTCTTGAGTGATTTTTCTATCCAGCTATGCTTTTCATGGCATTGGTAGAGCGTTTGGGGTCACTTAGATGCTGAAAAATGAAGCTGTTGCCAATCAGATGTTTTCCACATGGTGGATCCAAATCTGATGGTACTTTTCTGTATTCATACTTCCCCCCAAACCACGACAAAGCCTCCACCTTATAATAATAATAATAATAATAATGTATACTTTATTGATCCCCGTGGGGAAATTCCTCTCTGCATTTAACCCATTCACTCAGTGAAGCAGTGGGCTGCCATTGGGCGCCCGGGGAGCAGCATGTAGGGACAGTACCTTGCTCAGGAGTACCTCAGGGTAGCCGTTCAGGGGAATCGAACCCCTGACCTTCTGATCACAGGGCCAACACATTTTCAGTGTTGTAATTGTGCAATATAGAATACCTCAGCCTTTTCTTCCACCTTCCCTTCTTTAAGAATACAACAGATGGATCAACTAAAGGGGCACATATATCTGTCAGGTCTTTCCTGGATTTATTCCTATTTCTAAGACATAACTTTAAGATACTGTTTATCTTTTTCATCATAGCAAGATTTGACACGCTTTCAGCTAATGGCGCTTTGAGAATCACATTATTGGTGCAAAAATCTTTGTTGTTGTTTAAGTAAAGAAATGGGAACAAGTTAGGTGTTTGTGCAACACGCTCTTTGTAATTAAGCGCTTAAAAATAACTAATAATGATTCATAATGTTTCCTTAGACATTATAAAGAAAAGAAAAATGTCTCTTGGGGCAGCACGGTCATGTAGTGATTAGCACTGTTGCCTTGCAGCAAGAAGGTCCTGGGTTCAAATCCACCATCTACCATCGCTGGGACCTTTCCGTGTAGAGTTTTCACGATATCTCTGGGATACTCCAGCTTCCTCCCACAGTGCAAACACTTGCACTTATTGGGGTTAGGTTAATTGGTGATTCTAAATTGCCCATAGGTGTGACTGAAACAGTCCACCCACCCACGACCCTGAATTGGATGGATGTACTGTACAAGGACAGGACTGAAAATACGTGCAAAAAAAAAAGAAAAGAAAAAAAAAAGCCAATTTACAAAGGAAAAATAATCCTTCAGGAAATCTGGAGAACTATTCCTAAAGATCACTTTAAAAATGACAGTCGGGTTCCTTGGAAACAAAACAAAAATAGTTGTGGCTCATGACTTTTGCACAGCATTGTATTGCGTATGGAAAACTTGGTAGACACAGAAAACCCATTCAATCACTTTTCCCTACGCTTTTCTATCATTCACATACATTCACACTCTGATGGATGCAACGACGATGAGGAAGCGGGTGGGCTTATTCAAAAATAAAATACTCAACCTAATCTTAACACTTTGATTCCTCACTTTGCCATTTATTACCTCGTGTCTGAATATAACAGGAGTATTTGTAATGTAGTTAAGAAACAAAAAAAAAACATTACCTATTTTAAATAAACGTTAATCAAAAAAGGCGGGGCAAATTCAAATTTTTACTCCTTGTTCTTAAAAGAAAATGCTAAGCCTGATCTCCACACATGTTGTCTTAACTCAGTGGTTCCCAAACTTTTTTTGCCAGGCCCCCCTTTGTGTTATAAGACCCCCCCACACACATCCTCCAACCACACACCCATGTTTTGTTTTCAAACTCCACTGCAGTTTATTCCACACCTCAAACCTTTTGTAAACAATTAAACAAATAAAAGTAAACTGAAAAAGTTACAGGTTGCAATTAAATAATAGAAAAACAAACCATCTTTATGGTGTAATTATTTTACGTATAGTTGTTATTTGGGTTTTTTTTACTGTGTAAGAATATTCAACACTGCTATCAATACATACATACATACAAAATTTGTTCCCCCTGCGTCGCGAGCATTCGCTGGGCACGGAGTGCGGATCCAGTTTACTCCGCCTCCATTACAGACAATTAGACGTGGAAGTAGTGATGTTTTAGTTTTGTGAAAAAGTGAAAAATGAGTGTGGTTACATTACCATTCAGTTTGAGGGTTACAACAGAAAATTATATATTTATTGTTCTCACGTGGTATCGGACGGGATTATTTTAACAAAGAAAGAAGATTTTGCCTGATAATTATTTTTATCCTCCTCTAACTTTACTGTATAAAGAGCTAAAACCTCCAAAGTTTCAGGAGTAGTTAGTCGTTATAAGAAGTGTTTGTGAACTAAAAATCAAGAATGTGGGATACTGTCTGTCTGTGATTTGGAGAGCCCAGCGCGGGCTCCCGATGCAGGGGAAACGAATTCTGTGGGGGATACCTACCTTGGCACGACAGCTGTTGTGCAGGTGAAGCCAAAGGCAAAATATGCTTCATCATATGTTCTAGTCTTTGGCTTAGAAGGAAGTTGGTTTGGAAGCATATTTGGTGATGCTTCATCCTTTGCTTTGCATTTGTGTGGGAGCCCCGTCAAAAAACCTGTCCATTATGCTAGCAGTGTCCAAGCATTCTTTTTTTTTTTTAATTCATACTGCGCCCCCCCCTCTCAATGGGCGCCCCCCACTTTGGGAACCACTGTCTTATCTAATGTTTGAGTTTGAAACAAGAATAAAATTTCTTTCAATGCTTTTAAATGTATGCAAAGTACCTCGCAAGTAGGGATGGGGAATTAAGAACAAGCTCCAGATGAAAACCTGTTCCAAATTGTCTGGTTCATTAGAAGCGTATGGCTCCAGGCTTATCAGTTCCTTTTAGCAATGCTGGCATCTTTTTCTGACAGTTGCACATTGCCAAACAAAAATTTCGAACACCTGAGTCACATGCAAATAATACTGAGCAATGAAACACTCGCACTGATGCTGAAAACTTGATGTTCTTCCCCACACAGAAAATCCTCACAGACCCGGTGGAGAATGCTTGTACTGGTATCAATAATATCCTCCAAGTATTCATCCTGACTTTTACACAAAACTGCTTACATCTGTCTTCATCATCAGCAACCCATGGATTTAGATAAAAAGGCCAAGCCTGTGGAGTCAAACCGTGAAGTAAAATGAAGACAGGCTGCAGTTTTTAAAGTAGAGAAAGGGTGCATGAACGAGCACAGAGAGTTAAATGTTTTATTCAGCCCACAGTTTAAAGTGCCACGGCCCTCAGGCACAGCAATGGCTGCCTAAGTGGCTACAGTGACAGCAGAAATTGGCCTTCTGGTTTACAACCTGTCGCCACAGAGCCAGACACAGCAAAGCAGCCGGTGGGGGGGTGGGGTGGGACAGAAAGGAGCAGAGCACGCATGGTTAAAAAAAAGAAAGAAAGAAAGAAAAAGAATTGACAGAAGAGAGTTAAGGCAAAGGCTTGAGACAGGAATGGTAAGAAAGGGACAGAGACGGAAAGACAAAAAGCAGATTGAACTGTCACGCTCAAATTGAAAGGGAGAGTGTTTCTTTTAAATCCAGTGGTCAAACTAACAAAGTGTTCATAAGGCGGCTACCAGAGCTGGACAGACAGATGCTTTTAATGGCTAAACTACCATCCAAGCTCTTAGTGCCTTCCAAACACAGGCAGAGTGACACACATGTGCACTGACGCACACATACACACAGAAGCTTCAAGACAAAGTAGAAGATCGGTTTTATCAGAGTGTATATTTGAGGAAAAGTGACGCTAATGAGCAAAAATGCACAGCACATATGAGACTGGATATTGCAGCTCCATAGCACCATCAACTGGAAAAGACCCACAGAATGCAACTACGCATGCTACTGTGGAGATTTAACTCAGCCTGGGGTATATTTCTTTTAAGCCAATGGGAATGCAAAGCCACTTGTGTGCCAGTGTGAACTCTGATGTTTGCGGGTGCGGTACCTCGGGTCTAAGCGTCGCCCTGCTGCAGGCGGAGCAGATGGGTCCATGCCGGGAGAAGGCGATGGGCAAACGTCTGGTCCTGTTCTGACAGGCCTGGTCCTCGCACACCAACCAGCCCTATGACACATGAAACTAGCTTAGTTCGGCCAGCTGTGAAACAGCTGCAAACACATGAAGTTTTCCAAATGTTGCGATTTGTTGCTTGTTAGTTAAATTTTTTGTGAGGTTTTTGGATGAAAATGTCAACTTGCTGCTTTGACAGAGAGAAAAACACAAAGGAAAAACAAAACAAAACAAAAACAACCTTTTTTAAAAAAAGTTTTAAATAAGTTTTAAAATACTCTTTAAAATTTTCCATTCAATTTTTAAGGCATTTATTATACTCTGAAGTTCTGCTACTGCAATAGTGATTAGAAATCACGTTTAAAGGGATTCTTGATGAAAATATGTCAAAACACACATGAATTAATGTACATTTTCATCAAACAGATGAACACAGAAAACACATTCTAAGCATCCAATGTCATTACTCGTTTATAAAATGTGTTGATTTACCACTTATTTTGTTGCTAAAGGTGTTCTTAAAAAATTGGGGAAAAGAAAAAAAAAACTTGTTGTCTTGAGGTGCTTTTAAAAACTGTTTCTGGTAATGAGGAAATTTTGCTGAAAATTGTTGTTTCCATTTAGCTGCTCTAATTTTGCACAACAATCTGACAAGAAATGCACTGCAAATAGGATTTGTAAAATACAAAAAAAAAAACCCAGCATGAAATGAAAAGAAGTTTACTGACTTCGCATACTGCCTTTTCTTTACATTTCGATGTATCTTCAGCTGCTGTGTGTCAGGGTCCTGCTCTGTCATACAGGCAGAGCAGCAGACAGCCAAAACGGCAGTAGTTAGGACCTCCTGGAGTGAGGTAGTGACCCTGGGCAGGTGCTGTGGGCTAACCCTCTCAATCTCCCCATATTCTTCCAGATCACTCCTCCCCTTTCTGCTTCTTATGCCCTGTCATTACTAAAGGCGGTTTAAAGGGGAGGGGGTTAATGCCCAACTAATGACAGAACATAAGACCCACCGCCATCAACGCCTTTGCTCCTTTCCTACATCCAGCTAGCCTTCGTTCTCTCCATTCACTCAAAATAAACCCCTTCAAAACTGCTGCACCTGTCTGCCTATCAATACCACCCCCCTTCACCCACACACACACAGGGTAGCTCCGATTGATTTTTAGGTCCGCCTTTGTCTACTGATCAGTTTTGAAAAGCAGCAACTAAAAGAAATGGTGAGGATTATTTTCTTTACAGCTGATTTAACCTTATATGAACAACTTTTTCCCTGTATTGGTCCCTTTAATAATCTGTCGGATTTTTGAAGGTTATGGTAAAAAGCATGTTTGATTTTTAGGATGCATTTCTCCTGCAAAATAAGAGGGGGGGCACACAGAACCATCTGCTGACTGGATGTTTCTATAGTAAACCATCAATACCGTAATGGTAAATGGACTGGTACTTACATAATGCTTTTCTACTCCAAGTGAGCACTCAATCCAGTTATTACTTCACATTCACCCATTTACACCCACACCCACATTCATACAGCTCTTCATTCTATGAATTTAAGCACTTTCTATCACACACTCACACACCAGTGGAGCACTTTGGGGTTCAGTATGTTACCCAGGCATGCAGGCTGGAGGAGCCGTGGATCAAACTACCAACCTTGTGCCTGGCAGACTACCCACTCCACCCCACTGAGCTACCCAGTACAAATGAACAGCACTTCAGTTCAGCCACCGTTTCCTTATGCAATTTGGACTTCGATGGGTTCCAATGAAGTTGTGATGCTATGAGATTTATATGAGACTAGTAATTCATGTCAGCAATATCCGACCAAAAAGCATCACATTGTGGATCACTAATTGCAAAATTTGTCCCATTTTAATTTTCATAATGTACTAAATGTTTTCATGGCAGGTCGGTTTATAAGTTGGACTGCTATGGAGCCATCCTCAGTGGCCGCTTTATTAGTTATGCCTTGTTAGTACCTAAAACCAGGTTTCTGCCTTCAGAACATGGCATTGATTCAACAAGATGCTGGAAACATTTCTCAGAGATTTTGTTCCATATTGAAATGATAGCATCAGACAGTCTCTTGTACCACCACATCCTAAAGGTGCTCTGCAGAAATGAGATCTGCTGACTGTGAAGCCATGGAGATGGGCACACTGATCATAAAGGGATGGTCAGAAACAATACTTGGGTAGCTTGTGGAATTTGAAAGATGGTCAGCTGTTACTAAGATAACTACGGTGTGCCAAGAAAATATCCCCCATAGGCTGAACCACTGATACAAAAAAAAGACTGATCCAACTTTTATGTTCATGGCAAATTCTGTCCCGACCATCTGAATGTCACAGCAAAACTTGAGACCCACTAGATTAGTCAACTTTTTCCAATCTTCACCGATCACACTGAGCTGTAGGATCAGTTTCCTGTTCTTAGCTGACAAGAGATGCTCTTCTGCATATCTTAATTGTAACAAGTGGTTATTGGAGTTACTGTTGCCTTTCTGTCAATTTGAAGCAGTCCGCTCCATTCTCCTCTGACCTCTTCAATTCATTTTCCTCACAGAACTGCGCTCACTGGATATTTGCTCTTTTTGAGGCCATCCTCTGATAAACCCTAGAGATGATTATGTGGAAAAACCCCAGTGGATCAGCAGTTTCTGAAATTCTCAGACCATGTCATGTTCAAAGTCACTTAAAATCACCTTTCCTCCCCATTCTGATGCTCGCTTTGAACTTCAGCGGGTCACTTTGACCATGTCTTCAAATCTAAATGCACTGTCCTGACTAGATATCTGTACTAATGAGCTGTTGAACAAGTGCACCTAACAAAGTGGCTGATGAGTGTATGTTGCTCCATCCTCATACACTTAATTTAACAATTTATTGAACGAGATCAAACCAGAAACAAATACATCTAACCCAACTATTCTTCTGCAACTGCACACATTTCCAGTAACCTCATGTACACCTAAAAAAATCAGCAAAAATCAGCAAATTTATTTATTGCGTTCAACACGAATTCCAGAAAAATATGCATTTTTTTAGAAAAAAATTGCAGGTTTTTTCTCCCCGAAACAGGCGATGAAGGTGTAGACATGTCGTCTACACGCACAGGCCACACACACAGGCTACACACACACACAGAAATTTGGCCAATCTCTTTTAAATGAAAACCAAACACACACATATGTCCCAAATCAATTAGAAAGTCCCAGAGTTCACAGCTTTACCCACAATACCCAGTGGCAGGACTAATTATCCAAACACCTCTGCTGCTCTTGTGCAAAGAGCTAGGCATCATGGGAAATGAGACTGCTTCACCATGTCTGATAAAGACACATGCAGGACAATAGTTCATGGAGGTGGGAGATAAGGAGTATGAGAGTGGGAGGCTATTTGAGCACAGTCTTTTTTGTGTACTTCTTATGACACAAGCCTTGGCACACACTGCTGTTCCCATGGGCCTGATTCACTGGCACACAAACATTCAGTGTGCGTACAAACATATTCATTGGCGGCCATTCACATGAATTAAAATGAATTAACAAGGCACACATCAAAGACCGAGGAGGTTCAAAGGAGGAACCCACAATGCCCTTCTGCTCTGCCGCTGTGACCCCCAAAAACCCGTCCACACACAAGCCACATACAAAAAAAAAAAATTAAAATTAAGTTAAGATTAAGTGTGGCAGACCTGCGAGCCACATAGAAAGGACTGAAAAGAAGAAGCACA
>VUQG01035471.1:19062-37374 GCA_015106755.1 Etia nguti
ATTGCATAATTACAGCAGTGGATACCTGACACACTGAATGCAGACGTCAAATGAGTTCCACATAATTTAACCAAATAGAGGCAAGACCAGGCCACGACAGGGCCCACCACGAAATGTACCCTTCCTCTGCAGCTTCTTCTTTGTTTGTTTTTTTATTTTTAAAACACATTTATCTCATCCGAAACCCTCCGCATTGTTACATACTTATAATTTAGGCTCTGAGAATTCAACATCACACTCGACGCTGTAGTTCATAAACCTGTCCCCATCATCTCCATATTTACTTACTTCAGTAAGCAATCCTATAAGCGATGTTGAGTTTGATTAATCCACTGATAAATAACTGATCGAGCGCCCTGCAACGTCTCAGAAAACCCCTTTAAAGTGCTGCTACTGAGCCATTTTAAATGCAGGTTTGGAAAGTAATTAAAGTAGAAGTTTGACAATTTTGATTCAACTAATTCAGTTCTGGCTAAAACTGACAACAATTTAAACCGTAAAATTAGATTTTTTTATTTTTTATTTTTTAAACGTAACTTCTATACTGTAGACTACTGCTGAGAAGCCATGCACCCTTTTTTCAGTCTTGATCCTCTGCTCTGATGGCTCACCCAGGCAACGTGTTAGCGAGGAATCCACCACTACACACTGATGCAGACCACATGTAAGGCTGCGTGCTGCTCAGGGCTTACACAGCACCATCATTATGGATAAACCTGCACTGGCTATATGTTCAGAGAAGTTGATAGATTATCACTCAATCTGATGTTACTGCACTCTGGCAGGAACAACAAGGTCCAATAAACTCGATTAGGTGCCATTTCTAGACTTCTCTGTAAATCATTACAATTTCAAATCCTGTATACATTTCCAGTTTGATCATTTCTTTTAAAACTGCAGTTTACCTTACAGTGAAGTAAAGAGTAAAACAGCAAGTTTAAAGTATTTTCTCCAGCGCTGTTCTTATTTTACTCTCAGAGAGCAAACATTCACATTTAAAAACCAAAACAACAACCAAAAAAAAAAAAACTATTGATAATTGATGTTTTGTAAATCAAATAATTGATTAATGAGATAATTTGAGCTCCATTGTTGTACTGTATAAGTGGAGAAGCCTCTCTGATGTGACTTCTGCAGCAGAGGAATCCACCTGCCACACACACACACACACACACACACACACGCAGAAAGACCTCTAACTGTTTTTTGTGCTTTGGCAGTCAACACTTCCAGCTCTAAAGTGAATAGACCTAAAAATCGGTCTACTTCACAGACACGCACTCTCTCACACAGACACAGAGACACACACACACAGTGAAAAGAGCTCAAACGGTTCCACTTTGTACCTACTCCGCTTAATCAAAGCTTCTCTATTCAACAATTTGACCTTTTGTTCAAAACAGGATTATCACCTTCTCTGGTCTTCATTCACCCTTTCTCTTTCTCCCTCCCCCTTTCTTCTCTTGCCCCTCAGCCTGTTTCCAGGGGCGACCCGCATGACGAGGGTAATTGCAATAATTTGTTAAATGCCATGGTAACGGTGGTTAGATGGGAGGGGTTAAAAAAAAGAAGAAAAAAAAAGAAAAAGAAGAATTGGGTGGTTCAGGAAACAAGCGAATCTCTCATTTTGCCAAAGACAGCGGGGATGAGAAAAGGGAATGATGGCTGCGTGTGTGTCTCTGTGTGTGTGTATGAGAGAGAGGCAGTGAACAAGTGTTTGCCCATTCTCAGGGTGCTGGTTTATTGATAATGGTGGGGGTGAGGTGGGGAGCAGGAGGTAATTTCACTAATGATTAATGTCTCTGTGGTTGGAGCTAAAGACGCCAGCACATATGTACGTATATCCGTACACACACACACACACACAGAGGTACAGAGCTTTCACTCTATCTGCCCAGACAAACAGCTCTATTTGAACTCTCCCTCGGCCTGAAAGGAATCCTTAATTACACAATATTACCCCTCTTCATTGCCCTGCTCTGTGTGCTGTGTCCACTGCTGTTCAGCCCTCAGTGTGTGTGTGTGTGTGTGTGTATAAATGTGTGTTAATGTGTGACGTGTAAGTATTCAGTGGTAGCAGCTGTTTCACACATCGTGACAAAGGGGCTGAGGGGGACTCACTACCCGCACATTCACCACGCTAATTGATTTCTGTTCAGCACTGTGGGAGAGTTACCCTGCCCCACACACACACACACACACACACACACACACACACACACACACACACACACAGAGACATGTTTACAGCACAAACAAAATGGATATACACACTTGGAAATTGAGTTAACCCTGTCTGGCCCTTGACTGGCAACCAAAGTAGTCAGGTCTGTTCTCAGTTTAACATGGTTTGACCCAACAGATTAACAAGGCCTGTTTATTAGAAAGGAGGCCATCTGAGTAACCCAGGAGCTGAATTCTCTTAATCCCATTTGAGACAGAGCCATGGTGGTTTGTAGAAGCTAGGTAACCTTATTTTGGCATGGAATGAAAACCAAGGTATCTCTGTTTTGGGTTTAAAAATGGTCTAGGCTATTTGAGATCAAACTAAAATAGGTGTTGTGGAATACTCAAATGTGTGGGGTTTGACTATTTTTGTCAAAGCCTCTGGGATTTCACAGACATGCTCAATGGTTCTTTTGATGCACCAGGTTGATGCAATAATCAGTTATGTATTGATACTTTTAAAGGACTCCTAGGCATCAAATTTAAAAGTACTAGCGTAAGCATGATTTTTTTTTCCAATATGCAGGGTTAATATTATGAAAGAACCTATTTTAACCCCTTTTTCCTAAAAGTAACCAAGTACAGGACAGTCACCACAGGCTCCCCATCAACACTCATCCAAAGTTCTCTCTGCATCCACTTTTTTACATGAATGCTGTCAGATACAGAGATTCTGGGCAGTACTACCAACCACAAGGCTCAACACGCCTCTGACATCTGACCAGCATTTATTCTGATGGAAAACGCTGCTTCCCCTTAGAGTATGAAATGTAAATTTCTTAAAAAAAAATTAAACAATACTTCATTTTTTTAATTGATGCTCACTTGTGTACCAAAAAATCAGCTTCACAGGAACTCTTCACAGAACAATTCCTTTGTTAAAAGAAATGTAGTTTTCTATTTAGTTAGTTACATATGTCAGACATTTTTAACCAACAAATATTTACTATTTTAATAAGAAAAAATAATCGTTCATTTAATAGCTAGTAAAAGATTAAATTGTATTTTAATCCTAGAATTTACATATATATATGTGTGAATTGCTTTTGTAAAGCATTTTATGTTACAGCAGTCCCAGTGTATATGTCAGGGACTTTTATTGTGAAAGGAAAGGACAGGAAGAAACCCTTTTGGTAGATGCCTAGAACAAACTGGATATCTGGTATAAGTCAGGGAGTTTTAAGACTAATGTTCTTGTTAGACTACTGACTTGAAAAGGACTTCAGTGGGACTTTAATGTGTTTGTTGCTGCTAGGAAACAATCTGCTGATGGAGATTGTGTGGAATTACATAAAGTACTGTAATACCTACAGTATTTTTAGATCAAAGAAAAGAGGTTAAAAAAAGCAATGTTTATCCATATAAATGATAAACATATGTGATCTTGACTCATAACCCTCTCAGTAACCTTAGTGTAAAGATCTGACAGTGTCAGATATTCTCAGCAATTAGCAGCCTTGTCAGTCACAGTCATAAATATAATGATGAGCTTTCCATCACTTTCCAATTGGTTGAATCACCATAAACAAAGCATTGCATCATTATTGTTAAACATCCAGTTGGTTTTGTGTCAGCAGACGTATGTGGGTTACTCAGCCAACATGCATGTGACATTGGCATAACAGATTGTCACAAACTTCTTAACTTTTAAAATTGTTAGACGATCTGAGTCACAAAAAGAGTTATTTGGAGAAAAGACGCACACACACAGGAGATAATGGTACCCAGTGATAGTCACACTCACTCTCAGTGGAACCCAAAGCCTCTCAAAACCCCTCTATCCTCTCTCTCTGTCACACACCTCCACAGGGGTACTGTAGGTTTTGTGAAATTCCTGATGTGGTCCTGTTGCTATTAGCATGCTAATCCTGCTCTGGATTACAGTGCTGTCAGAGCGCTGCATTAATAAACCACTTCCACCTCCATCCTGTTCACTCTTAAACTCACTTTCATGGTTGCACAGGCACAAGCGCGCATTCCTCTGCTCACAGAGTATGAAAACATACTCTTGCTTTTTTTTTGCCATTTTTGACACTCACTGTAAGCAAAAAAGTGCACACATGTGCACGATGTCTTTGTCACAAATATGCACTCACAGCACAGAGGAGTTTTAATCCTAATACTCTCATTTACACTCTGTCATGTTTTTTGGAGAGTTCTGATTCCACGGAGGAATTTAGAGCCACAGAGAGGAAGAGATTCTGAGTCATCACAATAAGCAGCACTTTGAGAGGAGATATGAGAGTGCTGTAGGCAGTTCGTGAATACCCTGAAATCCTTATGGGGCATCAGAGTAGTAACTTTCAGATGTTTCGTTTTATTAAATAACAAGGTTTCAGAGTGAGGTTCACAAGTCATTTCACCAAGGGTCAGCGGTCACGCTGCTTGTCATCAGTGCACCCCCATCTGCGATTAGTTGTGTGCCTTTAGTAATGTCAATAGTTCAACAGCGTGGGGGCAAAATCTGTCATGCAGGATGGTTACTAATGCAGTTTTGATCATTTAAAAGTCTGCACTTGCCTTTACCCAAACTTTAAAGTTAACGAGACTGTACGGCTCCAACTGGCCCTTTCAAGGGCACACACAAACACAGGGCCATGAGGATAAGCCCTCATACACATACACTCATCTCTAACACATACAGAGAAAGAAGCAGGCCAACAGAAAGACTGATATCTGTGCACACACAAACACACACTTCTGAATCCAGCTCTGGAGACACTCTCTCACACACTCTCTGTGGTGCTCATTAGGAGAGGTAGCAGGTCCAGCCCTCCTCCTGGCAAAACTACAGGGTGGACCAACTCCCTCTCTGTCCTCCTCTCTTCTTCCTCTCCTCTCCTCCTGTCAACTTCAGTGTTCCTCTGCTACTCTTTCACTACTCTGTCACTTTCTTTTTCTCTCTCTGCACGTGTTTTTTTTACTCTTCTTTTTACTCTCCTGTCATTTTTTTGACTTTTATATTATATTTTGCCCCCATTTTTCTTTGATTTTTCTTCTTACTACTACACTCGCTTACTGTTTCATCATTCTCATGGTTTCTCGACTGCCCCACTTACCCCTGTCCTACACTTGTCTTTTTTTTAATGCCAACTCACCTCATCCCTTTCTTCCCTCGAGCAAGTTGTTTCTCTTATCTCATATTCCTATTATTCTTTTATCCTGGACCTTAGTTTCACCGCCAACATTAGGGCTATAACTAAATCAGCTTTTTTGGTATCTCATAAATATAGCTTAACTGAGAGAATACGTGCCCCAGCAAGATCCACAGAAGCTCATTCATGCTGTATTTCTTGAGTTGACTACTGCAATACTCTTTTTATTTGCCTCCATAAAAAGATCTTGATGCTGCTAGAATTTTAACAAAAACCAGGAGGACAAAGCCTATCAGTCCAATTCTCAGATCCCTGCAGTGGATTCTAATAACATACAGGATTCAATTTAAAATATTATTTACTCATTATAATTCGCTAAATGGCTTGTACCCAAAATATATATTGGAGAACTTGATGAATTAAGGTCCGATCTGATCTGAAGTTAGTACTGTAGTAGAGAAATGTGAATCTAAACAGAGTAAAAGGTATTTAGCTGCTATGCTGACCATAGTTGGACTAACCGCTAACTAACCGCTGAGGACAGATCGTCTCCAACCTTAGCTGCTTTTAAAAAAGCTAATTTAACTGGGTAGCTGTACAATCATTTTTAATACTGTTGTTTTCATTTTTTTTTTTTAATTGTTGTTGCTGTTATTATTACTATTTGTATTATTTCTGTCTTTTTTCTTCTTTTACTCTTTTATTTTTGGTTTTAATTTTATCTTTAAAGCATTTAGAATGACTATAGTGTTTGAAAGGTGCTATTAATAAACTTTAGTTTAGCAGTCAATTTCACAGCAGCACCTGGTTACTTCCACAACCACTTACCAACTGGTTGGGAAATAGACACATTTCCCTAGCGACCACTGGTTGCCAATTGGGCTTTAGGACTGCATGACTCAGGCTTCACCTGCATATGTCCCTGGAAATTTAGATCTCACCAAAGCAGTGTCCTTCTATGTTCATTCAATATTTTTGACACTTCTCAATGTGTGTTGTTACATCTTGATTAATTACTGAACTATAAGCCTAAGCAGTCAGTAAATATTCATAATTCAGTGGATTTCCTGCTTACATTAGTAAAGCGTTAGAGGGAGACTTGCCATATTTTGCTCTGAACTTTTGTCGATGTTGGACACCAAAGCTATGAATATGTCGGTTTAAGTAATATTAGCTGACTGCGATTTGGAAATATATTTCTTCCTAAACAGGAAGAAGACATTTTATACCCAACATGAAAGGATTTGACAAACTGTGACACATGTCTCTGACATAGTGAAAGACGTGTAAACAAAATAAATATGAAAAAAGCAATACTTGTATAACTAACTTGCTCTGATCACTCATTTTCAGTGCAAATGGAGCCAGTCACACAGCGCTCATGCTGCCACATATTTGAACTCGTGTTTATGCTGAAGAACGAGTTTAACTGCAAGCATATTCTCATTGAAGTTTGTCAGCTACAATTTTCTTTGGGAAACATGTAACATTTATGAGCCACAATCAAGTCACTTTTTCAGAATATCTAATGTAGAGTCGTCAATACAGAAACAGAAAAATGTCTTGATGACAACTAAATTGTGGGTGCAATTACAGTATTCAGAAACACATTGTAAAGAGCCATAGAGGATGAATCTGCACCACTTCTTAACAAATGATTAGAAAATTTTGTTGTTTGTCAAATCAAACCAAAGAAAGGGGAAGTGATGGAGACATTGTTTTTCCAGCTTTTCTTTCTTTTGTGAAATATAGATTGCGAATGTCTGAAAACAAGCTTTGGTTCCATGTTTTTAACTGTAAACAGAACTTTCTTATTGTTGCTATGCGTTGCGTTTCTGCGTGTTTTTTTTTTTCATTTTATTTTAAAACGTCTCTTTCTATTTTGAATTCAGTTCAATTTTTTTTTTTTAACTGGCACCAATTAACAATAACATTAACCTTAAGGTGCTTCATATTGTAGAGTAAAGAATCCACAACATTAAAGAGGAAAAACCCAACAATCAGATGAGCCCCTTTGAGCAAGCACTTTGCGATAGTGGGAAGGAAAAAATGTTGAAGATACATTGCTCACACACACTGATTTATTTACCTGTAGACTGCATAAGTATTTGTTCCATGAAAAAGAGACATCCCAAATTTGAAAACCGGCATACCACACACCGGATTTGAGTGTGCTTGTGTGTGGAATCTCAGCACAGATTTTATAACCTTGAGCGTCATGAGCAGCAAAAATGCAGTTGATGCATTCTAGAGTAGCTAATCATCTTGTTTGGCCAAGTAAGTAAGGATTCTTTATGATGGGGGTGTGTGCCAGATGTATTTATAAATTTAGTGCAGCCCAGGATAAAAATGGACTCGTTCCGTTTTGTGGTAATTATTTATTGAACATATAAGGCAGAAAAGCTGTGACAGAAAGAAAGGTGGAGACGAAAAAGCTGAGCTAATCAGCCAGTTTATCAACTTCCCATCCAAGAATTTGAAAATAACAGCAACATTCATATTATCACTGAGACAGGACATCTGCTCCGTCGTGGTCTGCTTCCAATTTCTTGATGTGTTTACCAAATGATTTCAGTCTTTTTTAGACCCTGCCATTCCTCTCTGGCCCACTACTCACGATGAGCTTGCTTTCTAGCACCTGGCACATAATCCCTCCAACTTCCAGTCGTATAACACTGAGTCAGTCAGATTCATGTTACTGTGTATGACTCTATGCTCAAACTGGAAGTCACTTGTGAATACTGCTAAACTCATTTCAGGGTTTTCAAAGAAAGCATGTGACCCTCAGGTCTTAGGATTCACAATAATTTAAGAACTACATTTATTATGGAAACATTGCTTATGCATGATTAAAGACATAGTGTGACTGACCTTGACATTTGAAACTAAAATTAAGTTTGTGATTCATGATCATATCTATTTTTAAGCCAGTTGTTTTAACTGCTTGCAGACACTGGAGCTCAGCAAAGGATGTCTGATCACCATTAAAATCAGTAAACACAAAAATACATTCTAATTAACACTTTTGTGCTCGACCTCTGTTGCATCACTGACCAGTTGGTGAAATTTAACAGAAGACCGAACAGTATGGTACAAATATCCACTGTATTTTAATTGTTATGAGCCTATAATTAAAATTACATAAATGTCAATGCCAACTCATACCCATCCCTTTGAGAAAGTATTAAAGGTTTCCATTAATGCAACTGCCCTTTACTTATTATTAAAATAACCGCTCTAATGCTTACACAAAGACTTACAAAGATGCAAAAGATAAAATTTTAATGTCTCATGAGTTCAAGGTTTTCACTTCACAGTAACACTCACCCACACACACACACCACATGGCTGGCAAACACAAAGCACATCTACTCTACATAATTTACCCTTGAGCAAAAGCCAGTTTAATCCCTGTAAATATTCATAACAGGAATGTGTAGGTTGAAGTGGCCCTTCACTCACACCTCTGGCAGGCTTAATACTTAATTTAAATTAGCTGGAATGCTGAAAGCTCCTCTTAGCAATGCTTTAGGCCATGAACATCAGTGAGCATTTAGCCTCCACTTCAAATTGTGAAACTCGCATATTGGCAGATAGAGGCTGTGTAGGTCCTCTTTAGCTCGGTCAGTAGCTTTTGTCCTGTCTTTGACAAAATCTAGAGTAACTGATGGTAGATTCTGACCAATTTCCACAAGAAAGTTACCCACTGTTCCCATTTTTTTTTTCTATTCAATTCTGCATACATTTGTTTTTGGTGCCCACTGACCCCTTCTGATTTCCATAAAGCATGTGTACACATCTGTTTTATGCAAAACAGGACAGTTAAGTTTGAAAAGTGTTGGGAAAAATCAGAGACCATATTTCATATTAGATTCTCTTCAGTGGCTCCTTATTAAATCCAGAATTCATTTTAAAGTTACACTAAGTAATTTTTGAGGTAATTTAACAGAGAAAAAGGATGTTGGACTCATAAAAATATATTGATTAGTGTCATCCAACAAATTAATGCATTTCAAATTCAGAATGAATCCATGAAAAGAAATTGGAGTGGGCGCCGGTTTGTGGAAGCCATCACACCATGCTGAATACAGTGGCTGAGATTGACAATGCCGTTCCACCTAATTGCATTTTATGTGTGACTAGAGACCAGCCACATATGTAGTAAGTTACTTTAAGTTACTTTAAATTTAAATATCATAAATAGCTCTTAAAAATGACTTCTGGAGATAGGTTTTATGGCCGGACAATATGAGAACTTATATATCTGGAGAACAGTTCTCATCATGTCTGACCATAAAACTTTTCACCAAAAGGCATTTGGCTTATCCATGTGGGCAGCTGCAAATTCCAGTTGAGCTTGAAGGTGTTGCTTTTGGAGCAGAAACTTCTTTCTTGATCAGCATCCACTCAGGCAATGAGGATGGAAAACTCATTTGATTGTGGACAGTGACGCTGGTATTTCAGCAGTTTCCAGTTCACGGCATGCTGTAGCCTTGTTGGTTCTTGGGTTTTTCCTGAATATCCTACCCAATTTTATTTTATCTGAGGGTGACAGTTTGGGTCTTCTTCGGTACCCTGGCAAAGTAGTGACATATTTGAATAACTTGTACTTGTACAGTTGTTTAAACTGATGAGCCTGGAATCTGCAGTTGGTTAAAAATGGTCTGTTAAACTTTTGTAATGGACTTCCAAAAGCTCTGACCTCAAGCCTATTCAAAATTTGTGGACTATGCTTAAAAGCTGAGTTTATGCAAGGTCTACCAATTCTGCCAAGAAGAGCGGTCAAACATCCAGCCAGAACTATGCCAGAAGCTTGATGATGACTACTAAAAGAATCTGGACGAGGTGAAACTTGCTAAGGGACATTTAACCAAATATTAGTAGGGGTGTATGTACACTTTTGACCCTGTGTGTACACTTTTGAGTGTATGATGATGTGTTTGTAAAAAATCTGACTACAAATATATACAATTGCAGTAAGTAAGAAAAAAATACAGAATATGCAACTTTGACTATAGGATCTCAAGCTATTTTCATCTGTGTGAACCTACAAAACCTCGATCCGTTAATATAGTGATAGCAGTAATGATTGTAGAAGTGATAAATACACACACACATATGCACACTTGTCCAGTTTTTCATCAGGTAACCTGGGGTTTAACCTGTTTAAACTGAGGCCTGTTCTTTTATCAAAAGCAGATTAGCTCCACACACACACACACGCACACACACACACACATTGAGTACCTATCTTGCTTACTCAATCTCTCTGCAGACTAACATAAAACAGTTATATACAAAATTTATTCCTTCTCTCTCCATGACAAAGATTGATTACAATCAGGGGATTTATGGGAAAAATCAGCCAAGCTTGCTCCTCTCAAGTACACAAACACACACTTACACCCATTTTGTTTTACTCATTTTATAGGGACATATATCTGATATCTGTTTACAGACTCACACTGTGGGGAGACCCTACAATTTGAATAAAATGACAACTACAATCTCTATTCCAACAAAAAGGAAAAGAAGCTACATTGTGCATGAAAGCACATATAAATACAAATGCCTGTGAGGTCATCATTTGTGGACATGCACCTGCATAAATCAGTGTTCGTTGTCTGAATGTCACTGTGTGTTTTTGTTTTTGTGCGAGTTTTCACTACCTGGGGTCATGTTTTTGAAACCAGGTCAGCCTTTCACCCCAACAAGAGAGCAAGGACAGGCATACCCATGGGCTCCTGTGTGTGTTGTTATGTGTGTGCCGTGTGTGTATATATTTATAGCAATGCACAGGTGCACAACTCTCCGACATCTCCCCTCTGCTTTTTCATCATTGTCCTGATTTTATATGTGGATGCATTGCTGTGTCTCTAAAAGTGTGTGCTGTCCTGTGTGTTTATTCTCCCCAGAGCCTGCCATTGGCCTATTTCAGACACAAATGTTACATAGTGATGTATTTTTACCTCGATCAGAGTCCAGCTAACCTGTAAATGACCTTGGTCCAGCAAAACTAGCTGGACCTTCCACTCAAAAATTGTTTTTCATAGTAGGTACACAAACATTGAACTGATATGGATGTAGCGGGCCTCTTTTTCTACAAGAATGAAAAAGTGTTTCCCTGTCACAGGAAAATTAAGATTCTGATTTAGGTATTACATGAGTAGAAATTACTCTCCAGTACAAAATATTTATGTCACATTGCTACAGTTAGGTAAATTACAGTCTATCAATCCATCAGCAATCAATACACAGCAGTTTGAAATCTTGAATTCTTTTGATCTTGCATCACGCTGATTTAAAAACAAATAAAAAGTCCTGGGATTGGGAAATGCTTAAAGATGGGTCAGAATGGCTACTTTCTTGGTTTTAGGTACAGCCTTAAAAAATTACCTTGTCTCTCTGAGGGTATTGTAGCTGCTTTTCCTCTGACCCACGCCAGTCATTATCCCAAGGGCTTTCTGACTAAAATGTAAACATATGTCATTGGGGATCTAAAGAAATAACTGATGCATTTCAATAACAGGACAGCCTCAACTGGGATGGTCCTCGCAGGCTTTCTGCTGTGTGGATTTCAGCAGTGGCTGAATACAAAACCAGCATGTCAGACTCCTGCTGGGAAACTCTCATCCCCAGAGTTTTTCAAAGAGCCAATCCCTTCCAACTGGTGTTTTTGCCTTGAGAGTGCTGGTGCTTGAATTTGTCAGAAAAGAAGTTTTGCTCTCTTCCTTCATTCCTTTCATTATGCCCCAGTGTGTAGATATAAAGCTGGGTCTAAGAAATACAAGCCAAGATGGGGCCATAATATTGACAAGCTTGTGTGCGCACCTTTATCCAAAATGCAGGCCGGTGGCCAAAATGAAGACTGTGATTAATGAGTCTCTCCGTCAGAGATGCTAATCACTTGCAGCTACACTCTCCAAACAAGACCTGTATGTGACCTGACTTCTTAGTTAAAGCATTCAGAAATGTCTTATCAATTTTCTTCTTTCTAGACATACAGTCACAAAGACAACTTCTGTAAATAGGAAACTAGCTGGTAAGAAATATTGTAAATTATAGGTTAAAAATTTTAAGAAAACCTACTGTGCATATAGACCTTCCTATGCATGGATGATACTGATATGCAACTAGTTTTAGTTTTGGGTTTTTTTCTTCATGTTGGTGCATGTGTGGCAAGGTGGTAGAGGGTTAAGCAGGGGTGGGGGGGCAAGATGATTGGCAGTTGGTCTGGACCAGGGTGGTCGGCTGGAACAGGGCTTCAGCACAGCCCAGTAGACATGGCCTCACACACACACATTCACACACAAAAACGCCCACAACAGGCCTAAACACATGAGCATGGAATCACTTTCCCTTCAGTACAAATACACACACACAAACACCACAGGGACCTCTCCTCACCTCAACTTGTCTCCCTTTGACAGCTTTCAACAGTGGTCAACACATTCACACATACACACACATACAGAACACACAAAAACAACACACTGAACTCTTGACAGATACATTCTCCCACTCTCCTCCCTGTCACAGTGCTGGCTGCCTCACTACCTATGCGTGGACACACACATACACACATACTGAAGGACAGCTTGGCTCTTGGTCAGGTCAATGGTTCGTGCTACAGAAACACCTCAACTTGTAAAAGCCAGGGGATACTTTCAATCTCTCTTCACACTCTGTTCATTTGTCTCCTGCTGTAGTGTCTCTCTTTTTCTCCTGCTGCTCATTCTACGGCACAAACACTAGCCTTAACCTCGTTTTTCTTTTCAAATATTTGTAAAATTCATTCATCATTATCATTTTTATAGTTACAAAAAAGCTTGAACTTCAAAAGACGGCAGATGGAGGATGTGCAATGTGTAACCTATAGAAGCTTTGTCATTTGTCCAAGCTGCATGTGAGCAAAGTTATCTGCTATGTGTAGACACAACCCTGGTCCATCCCTTAGGTTAGGTGCCTGGTGCTTAAATGACTCATAGGTCAGTGTTAAGTGGCTGAAAATCAGTACAAAGCTGCCAATGTCTGAAGAACAACTTTAAAAACAGGAAGTCCTCGGAAGGAAAATATGAAGAATAGAGGGATGGTTTAAGACTTCTGTACAGTAGATTAAGTATATACACAAAGAAATTATGCAAGTGTGGAAGCTTGTTTTGGCACTGAAAAGAAAACCATCATTAACTCCAAATTTCCAACTAATACATCAAAATTTCAAGTTATTTTCTTGAAATTTTGAGTTAGTTCAGCAGTTACATGACATACCTTTACAGAGCTTCCCGACTTGCAGAACTAACTTGACTTTCTAGTTATTTTCTCAAAATTTAAGATTGTTAACTTGAAAATTTAAAATACCTACTCCAAAATTTCATGTTATTTTCTTGAAATTTTATCTTATAAACTCAAAATTTTGCATCTGAGAAGGAAACCATGTTGAAGTTATAGGCAATCTGATACTGTACAATTATGACAGAATAAGACTAACATAGAGTTAAGCTTTGAAGTAATATGGTTTGACCTTCCAAGTCTGATTAACCTTCCATGTAGTTCAGAGGTGAAAGTGATTAAAAAGGAAATCACAAACTACTAATCCTACAGTACAAATAGTCTTCTTTGTTGTTTTCTTTATTTAACCCTAAATAATTAACAGAGCTCCATCTAGTAGCCTATTTTTATTCATTCTTCTAAGGAATCCGCTGTTCCAATTCCTCATTGCACCCCACGAACACTTCCATCACAGATAGCCTAACATGGTCACGGTATACTCAATTCTCTCGCCAGGTTGTGTGGGTTTTGAAAAGAAGCTTTAAATAATCTACACATGACTGATTTAGATGAGGTTATGCTCTTTTTGGAACAAGACAAAGAAAAGTGCCACAATTTCCAGTCTAGTGGAAGTACATGAAATAGAAATAAAAAATGAGGCCTTGTGAAAAAAGAAAGAGAGAGCAAACAAAATGACCTTGTGTCAGTCTGTGATTTTTAAAGTTCCAGTTTCTTTATCAAAGAAAATTGTTTGTCTCTCAAGGGAGGTGCTTGAAATGCATAAATTAAGAATAAATGATCAAAAAGGGGATAAATGGGCAGCTGTAACATGATTGGGCTGCTAATCTAAGCCAGCATTTCCCACTATCCATCAATGAAAGAAAGGCACCAAAGCCTTGAGAAGCTTTTGCAAAGTAACCCTTCCTTTGAGTTTGAAAAGGGGTAGGAGGACAAGAACAGGGCTTTCAACTCACTGAGACCACCCCCACATGTAAACACAGGCATTACATTTTTTCAAAGCGAGTGTGGAAAAAGTTGAACCGCAAATATAATTTGAAGGTGTAATTACTTCAAGCAATAAACTAATCAATATGATTTTGATTTATTATGTGTATGCGAACAATCAACCTTTGACTTCTTTGAAAACAAGCAGCAGATTTTAGAAAAAAAAAAAAGCCCAAACTCCTTCCATCATACATCCACAAACAAACAGACACATACAGATTTCGACTTCCAGTTTTAGAGCCTTATGGTCACTGAGTTGGAATAAGAAAGGGGACGAGTGCATGCATGTGTTTCTGTACAGACGTGTGTGTTGATGTGTATGCACGTGTGTGCATGTGTGCACGTGCTTGACAGCCGATCTTTAGCACCATTAAACTATCACCTTTCAAGGATATGGACTAACATGGCCTCCCTCTAGCAGATGTTTTCACAGTCATTAACGTTTTAGCATCCAACCATGCTAACAAGCTAACAAGATGTTACGAATAACATTGTGTCTTCCAGTGTTTTTTTCTCATTTAGCTTGAATCTTTTTTTTTGCCATAACATGTTTCTAACTATCAAATGACAAATGACTTTATTATTTCAAAGTTATTACAGTATTGTCTCACTCCAGTGTGTTGAAAAGAGATTTGTGGTTCTCTGTGTATCATTATAATCTCAGAATTTTATCAGCTGTGATTCAGTAGCATAATTTTTTATTAGCTTAACTGTTAACTGTTGTTTTAGTGTTATGCTAGAACTAGTAATAATATACTGCTATTGTACTAAAGTATAAAATTAGGCAAAAAATATTTTTCCTGAGCAATCTCTTTTAAAAAATCATGCAATAAGAGTAGTCACCTTATCGTTACTTTTATTTTCTTGGCTTTTTTTCAATTGCTTGTTTGTGTTTTGTTTTCCATGTAAACGTAAATACATTTTCATTGTGTTACTTTACCCAAAAACAATGAATAAACTACACAATGTCTATTTGGCTTTTATTTTATTTATGAATTATTTTTGTGTTTGGATGTTTCTAATGACATGTAAGGTTAGCGGTATTATAGAATGCAGTACAAAAACTTTAATCTCTGAACCAAGCCTCCAAGGTTTGTTGATTTGTTATCCTTTTAATATTTAACTTGTTGAATTTATCTTGTTCCTCCATACATCAATTATCTACTCTGTCTGTTCTATTAATTATGCTTCTATAATGCGGGAATAAATCAGAAAGGTATCTCATTTCTTGCCTCCTTATCTTTCTCTATGCCCTTCCCTTTCCCTGTTGTGTCGACAAAAATTCAATAAACCTCTATAATGTATTTGGCAGAAAAGCAAACCGCTCTTATGTTTTTCCATATACTGCACATTTAGGTATTAAAAATTTCACAAAAACCTTGCTTTGCCCTTCAAGGAGAAAAAAAATCTATGTGGCTTGGAATGAATTATCTACTTACAAACCACAGCTGACTGAATCACTTAACATATTCTGTCTGGAATGCCAAATATTCTCTGCATTTATTATTTTAGCTTTTTGGTCTAGCTTTTGTTTTGTTAAATGTATTGGCAGATCAGGTGCAGTGTGACAGAAATAGAGCTTAATTGCATAGTACCACATTACATCAAAGAAGTATCTAAAATTCTATGTCACAAAAAAGTCACATCAAAATGCAAATATTTAATTTTCATTAAAACACACAATACTATGCATTTATAAAGTAAACTAATTATTAGAGGCATTACTTTGACCACAGGCTTGTTGAAGAAAAACAGCCCACAATGTCAAAAAGTCACATTTTACACAGTGTAGAAAAAAATACAATCATAAATAAATAAGATTAAGCAGCCAAACTACGATAAGCACCTGTACTAAATAGGTATTTAACAAGAGCAGGAAAAGAACTGACCACACATTTTTATAATTCATTCCATTAACCTTTGCTCATTTGATACAATATGACAAACACACACACAGGCACACACAAGCCTAAGAACCCCCTACCAACATAATTGGGCTCAACTATCAGGGTTGTTAAATCTATCATCTGTGAACTGGGCACAGCAGTCATCCATCAACACACTGCCAGCTGCAAATACTGTAGGCAGCATTATATCTATCTTTCCGTCACACAGAGATACACATTAAAGTATCTAAAGGAATGCAATTTCAACTACCTGTTGTTGAATGCAAACAATAATTTTTGCTGAAAACATGAAAGCACATGAATGTATCACTTTACATTTTTACTAACTATAATCATATTGAATCCATCCATTCATTTTCTTAACTGCTTATCCACCTCAGAGGTTGCAGGTTACAGGGGGGCTGGAGTATGTCCTGGACAACATAGGGCATAAGGCAGAGTAGAACCCGGACTAGTCCATCAGTAAAGTACAAGTTAAAAAAAACAGTCAACCATTTATACTCCCATTTGATTGATTGATTGATTGATTGAATCTTTATTTTGAACACGTATAAAAAGTACAACAACATAGAATTAAAAAGAGACAACAAACAAAGCAAAACAAAAGGAAAACAAGCAAGCACAACTACAAATAACTTTCATGTTCAAAAAGGAGCAGGAAGAAGCATAAGCTTATTTAATCCCACCCCCTTTCCACTATCTAGTAATCAATAGACTACAGAAATACCTCCTTACAATCACATTATATGCTACGTGTATTTTTTTTTATTTATTAATTATATGTATATCTATCTATCCATCCATCCATCCATCCATCCATCCATACATACATACATACATACATACATACATACATACATACATACATACATACATACATATATATATATATATACACATATTCAATAACCCCAGTAACACCTCAAAGGATACACAACCTACAGATATATATACCCATACCAACATACCCGTGCACCCGCACACATATATACACACATCGGCATTATGAAAATATTGGACAAAAACACCCTATCAAATCTCTACCATCTCCCTGTACCCTGCAAAAACCATATCTTTGAACCGCTTTTAAACTGACTCATATTCGGACATTGCTTCATATCTTTACTTAGTCTGTTCCACAGCTTCACACCACACACAGAAATGCAAAAACTTTTTACTGTTGTACGGATACAAGGATGTTTTAAATTTAATTCCCCCCTCAAATTGTATCCCCGTTCCCTTTTAGAAAACAATTTTAGAATATTGTCAGGAAGCAGGTCTTTTATTGCTTTATACATAATTTGTGCAGTGAGAAAATGAACCAGATCTGTGAATTTTAGTATTTTTGATTTTAAAAATAGTGGATTTGTATGATCTCTGTAACCAGTTTTATGGATTATCCTTATGGCCCTTTTTTGTAATATGAAGATGATGATAGCGAACACTTGTAAGTATTGCCCCAAACTTCTGCACAGTAATGCAAATACGGTGCAATCAGGAAACAATAGAGAATGTGGAGTGATTTGTGGTCCAGAATGTGTTTTACGTTACTCAAAATTGAAACACTTCTTGAAATTTTGTTATGTATATGATTTATATGCGACTTCCAGCTTAATTTATCATTTATAATCACACCAAGAAACTTGTGTTCAAGAACTCTTTCAATTTCCACATCATCTATATGAATCTGCACTTGTGCGTTTCTTAGGGAATTCTCAAATAAGACTATTTTAATTTTACTTAGATTTAGTGATAGTTTATTCCTGTCAAACCATTTTTTTAATTTTGCACATTTCTGAAGTAATTGTATC
>VUQG01035473.1:6588-19236 GCA_015106755.1 Etia nguti
GAGAGGAAAAAAAAAAAAAAAAAAAAAAAAAAAGGCACACAGGACCAACCGGTATCTCGTTTTGACCAGAACCGGCTATATCGTCACACCAGTCCAAATGTGCTGGGAAAAGCTTGATTCACGGCAGCTTGGCTTCACATGTGCTGCTAATGGATTACTGCTAGATGACACACTCCAGAGGTCTTTTTCAGGTCACCTCCATCTCAATCAGAGCTTTTTTGGCACCACACAATGGACCCGCAGCCTATTAGGCAGTGACATTCAGGTTTGGAACAAGTGTTCAAAACCACTAAGTAAACAGAAATAAGCATGATGTATGTACACGTATGACTGTATATAATTCATGCTACATTTTAAAAAGGTTCCAACATGCTTAAAATAGTATCACATACTGCTACAATACTGACACCATCAGCATATATCTACCACCATCTGTATAAACTGGTGTAAACCAGCACACTAATGATTAAAGTATGGTAAGTGCTTGCAGAGTTCAACTATTAAAGAAGATATTTGTCCTTTATACAGTCACCCATTATTTTAGCTATCACAAATATTCTAATCACCCAATCACATAGCAGCAACTCAGTGCATTTAGGCATATAGACAAGGTCAAGAAGTCTTAAGTTCAAACCAATCATCAGAATGTGGAAGATAGGTGACATGGTTGATGGAGCCAGATGGAGCTCTAAGTGTTTAAGAAACTGCTGATCTACTGGGAAAATCCCACCAGATCATCTTCCTGTGGACCTCAGGAAGAATAGCAGTTGCTGTGGTAACGACTAATGGGTGCCTAAATAATGAGTAATGAACAAGCTTTACAGAGAATGGTCTGAAAAAGAAAATCTCCATTGAGCAGCAGTTCTCTGGGTGAAAATACCCTGTCGACTGCTTCGAGCCAATAAGATGGAAACAGTAACTCAAATAACTACTGGTTACCGCCATCAAGGTACGCAGAAGGTATGCTTTGTATTAACAGTTTAGGCTGGTGGTAATGGTTTCAAGGTGTGGGGGATATTTTCTTGGCACAGTTTGGGCTCCTTAATACCAGTTGAACATCATTCAAACGCCACAGCCTACCTGAGTATTGTTGCGGACCATGTCCATCCCTTTGTGTCCACCATGTGCCCATTATCTGATGGCTGCTTCCAGCAGGATAAAACACCATGTCACAAAACTCAAATCATCTCAAACTGGTTTCTTCAATATGATCGTGAGTTCACTGTACTCAAATGGCCTCGGCAGTTACCAGATCTCAGACCAATAGAGCACGTTTGGGATGTGTTGGAACAGCAGATTCAAATCAAGAAACTATGTGATCGGAGCAAAATCTCTGAATAAGGTGCTGGAAACATTCCCCAATCCATGCCATGAAGAATTAAGACTGTTTTGCAAGCAAGTTATACCAGTACTAGCAAGTTGTACTTAATAAAGTGGCCAGTGAGTGTATACACACCACTTTGTGTCAAAAACAACTATGCAAAAAAACATTAGGAAGCCATAGTTTCGGTTGAAGTTAATTAAAAAGACAAAAATATACATACTACCTCTTGTAGTTGTTGCTGTCAACTATAAAAGTAAATTAAGTGAGTTGGGTAAGAGCAGCTGAAATATTCTCCAGCTGCCACATAAAAACAAATAATTACAATATATCTACAGAGAAAAGCAGCCATAAAATGTATGTAAACAAGCATTCCCACAACCACTCAAAAGTTGTTTTTGCTCTGAACAACAAATATAGCATAACCTATGGAAATGATTTGACATGGCAGGAGCAAGAACAAGGCAAGCGGGGTTTTGTAATGAGGACATAAAAATGGGACTATTAAGGTTCGGCTCCATAACTAACACGGGGCCCCAAAAGGCTATTCTTCTCACTAATTAGTCCCCCCAGGAATCCACAATTACAATTCATTTTTAGTAGAATCGGGCACTGGGTACAGAGCGAATGCTTCTCAGTGGAATCAGACAAACAATGCAGCACAAGGTTAACACAATAACACACAATGTGGCTGTGCCGTGGCATGCCGTCTGTTCTACAGCATCAAACGCGTAACGTGGTCATTTTAATGAACAATAGTCCCCAAGAAACCACAAATTAAATGAATTTTATCCGTGTGCAACTCGCAAACCTCGCCAGATTGCTTCATTTGTCTAAATAGAGCGTCTCCGAGCCAAAAAAGGATCAAATGACCCCGGGTGGGAGAAAAACAAGCATCATTACATGTAGCCTTTAAAATAATGTATTATTAAGAGCTGCAATGATCCGCCAATTAATCCGCTGCAAGTTGCTATCAGGAAATAAAGCAGGAATTTTAAAAAAACGCCAAACAATCATTGGTCAAACGTGGGGTTTGTTGAAATTTTTTTAATAATAATAATAATAAAGGAACTACAGTCAATATGTTTCATCTTAATGAAGAGATGATGGTGTTATTCTAAACCAGGAGAATACATGCTGGACAGCAGGATGGGGAATCTTCTGCTTCTCCAAGAAACTATGACGTCATATCGAATAGACAGATTCATTATAATTTCTCCTCGAGTACAGCAAACATTTACATGATGTTGCTGCCAGTTCTGTGCCAATGATAAAACAGCTTGAATATATGGAAGCTTATTATCCCAACCTGTAGCTGGAGATATTAGTGCCAACACGTTCCCATTGTGATCTGGCTCAAGGAACGGTTTATGGCACTTACTTGTTTGAGAGCAGCAGGCCTCGCTTTACTCCCATCTAACACATACATGCCTCATCACGGTTCACCCATTCTTTCATCCGTCAGCGCAGGAAAATAGATGTGCAAAATTGGCACGGGCTTTCTGCCAAGAGACCCCTGCACAAAATTCTCATAATGATCTGTTCGGACACAAGTGACATTAATGGTCCCATTTAGAGTTGGTTGACATCCAGTGCCCACAGTCTACAAGTTGTAGCCATCGGTTATGATTTAAGGATCAGTTTCTAGGTTTGGACAGGAGCAGCCTGAAATAACCTAGAAAATGCACCAGACTGAAACCACATCCTCCACAATGCATGCAAGGCAAAGCCTGCCTACACCACATGCCAGGGTAGCATGCAAAGTGTTACATTTAGCAAATTTAACCCATGCCTTATATAATATCAGCACACTGACACTAAAGAACAAACCTCAAGTAAAGCGTGCACATTATTAATTTCCGGCTTCTTTGAAATATTAATGATTTATATGCCTTTCCTGCATTTGAATTTACCTCTGAAGCCCTGAGACCTGCAGTCAAATATTTTCTTCTGAGCAAACAGACTTCTCAGATAGGACTTTTTTTTAAATGACACTTACCTCAGTCTTATCAAGGTACAGTTTGAATTTGAAACGAAAGATTAAGTATGCAAAAGATGCCACACTTGATGTTTGAGAGTGTAGAGCCTCAGTCAGTTTAAAAGGGTATGAGTTTATAGTGAGTTTCAACGTTACAAATTATGCACAGGTGCACTTGCATGGCTGCTTCTGGTTAACGTTAGATTTCCTGTCTTCACAGCGGGTTAAAATAAAGCGACATAAAACCACCTTAATTGCTTGTAATTAATTGTCTGCAATTAGTGAAGAGAAGCACGTCTTAGAAGTAAATAAAGGCAGGGGGAAGAGTGAAGAATTGAACCTGCAGCTACCTCAATCCAGCGTTTGGCCTCGTTGAATGCGTCTGCACAGCTCACACTGGTCTGCTGACGCCACTCCATCTTAGTCTTCTGAACAACTCTAACGAGAGAGCAAAAAGAGGCGAGAATTCGTTACATTCATTAATTACGGAGCACGGAAGCCACGAACCTGCAGCAAGCCTATCAAATAAGGTCAATTAGTATCAGCAAGCAAACACAAAGCCATTCCATTTGATACTTTAAGAAAAGGCACGCGCACATTAATAGTTTCTGCCTGTTTGGTCACCTTACGCTGTGGCGTGGCTGATCACCGGTGAAAGTCTTCCGCTAATTGATACCCAGTTTAACACCGGACCGTCCGTACTCCTGCCACCCCGAGCCCATCACTGACAGGTTCCGCTTATTGGATGAAGTGTAGCGGAAGGTCTCCGCCCACTACAAAACTTTCAGGCAAAGTTTGAAGCGAAACCAAAGATGAGCCGAGGAGGGGAGCGTAGACTCTTCAGCCCCCTGCTGGCTAGCGGCTGCACTGCACCACCAGGAGATGAGGTACTAACATTTCAACTACTGAAGACTATAAATGATAATAAAAAGTAGATAAAGATAGATAAATACATTAAATAAGGTAGTTTTTAGCGTATACAGCAGAGTATAATGTTTTATTTTTTACATATCAAGCTTTTTAGCTGGAATTCATTTCCCAGTGTGATCACAGTGATGCAGTTCTGATGGAGAATAAATCAAAATGTTTTGGACTGTTTTTCTCTCTTGGCCTAAGGTATCAAAATGAAATGAACTGTGTCCAAAGTATAAAAGTACCCCATTGAATTCTCACTTTGTATTGGTCCTTATTTTAGTTGCATCTCAGTGAGACCACTGAGATTCTATAATCTAACACCTCAGATGTAACTACGTCCATGTCTACATCCATTCATCCATATCCGTATCACTCCGGCAGCTCGAGCTGGAGCTTATTCCGTCTCTCATAGGGCGTGAGGAGAAGTACGCCTCTGGACAGGTTGGACAGTTCATGACAGGAAAGGCAGACAACCGCTCACACTCACATCAGCGACCTATTTAGAATCACAAATTAGTTGGGCATGCATGTCTTTGGACTGCAGAACAAACCGGAGATCCCACAGGCTATCCACACAGGCAGAGGGAGAACATGCAAGCTTCATGCAGGAAGACCCCGGGCAGACAGTATATTCAAAATCCAGACTCTTCTTGCAACCACCGCATTACTGTGCCATCCACATGACTACATACCAAATACAAACTATCATCTGCAGTGCATTCACTGGCACTTATTGAGCTTGCTTTCCCTCTTCTAGTTGATCCAGACATCAAGTTCGATCACACAGTATCCAGAATGTAAGTCATGTAATCCATTAACTTCAGAGTATGGCTATATTTAAATGACAAATGTGCAAAATTATATATTTGCATTGGGTACAGATAAAAAATAATCTCCTTCTCTTCTTTAATTCCATTTGTCAAAGTTATTTTCTGTCAGTCTCTGTAGCACCAGCCCTCTGCCGCACGCAAAACATGTCAGTATCATCAAGGGCAGGTCTCTTCACCAGCTATGTCTATGAATAGAAAATTGTTTTTCTTTCAGGTTTTTTTTTTTTTTTTTTGCACATCTGAAAGCATAATGAGAACAGGGTGGACTGGCCTCATCTTGTATTACAGTACGTGCTTACTCCAATCTAATTTTCTGCCAAATGCCTAAGCAGGTGGACTGTATAGGAAACTGTGATGGAATCACATAATTGTAAATTAAAATGAGGTGCAGAGGTGTAGGACACTGTAGAAAACTTAATGAGATGCCTATTAAGAAGAAAGAACATTATGTGAATCAATAATCTTCACACACCTTCCACTTATTACCTAAACTGGAAAATTAAAAGATAATTTCCTGAACCACCTGATATGCACACAGAACAGTAGGGATTATCTTTTTTTCCCCACCTTTGTTTTTGGGCTTCGAACATAAATCCCCCCTCGCCCTTTTGTAAGAATTAAATAAGGCTGTTCTCAGTGTTCTGATATTTTACAGAAGAATTTTCACACTTAAAAATTGCTGTGCAATGACCATCTTTAGAAATTCACTCAAGGATACAGCCACAGACATCAATTTTCCACTCATTTTTGAAAACAACAGGAAACTTAGAAGCAGTGGTGACTGAAAAGGCTGGCTCTGTTTCTGCACATCAGAGAATTCAGAGTGGTATTTATGTACCAAAGGTTTTTCACCTTTTGTGTGGTTCTTGATGGAAGCTTGAATTACTCTAGGTTGTTAAATTCCTGCCCTGATGAGGCTTTATGTAAGATGCTGGCCACTGATTTATGTTCTTCATGAATAAAGTACTCTATCCAAGATGAAAAACAACAATGGTACTACAAAACCCCTTTCACAAGTGCGGCACACTCGAAAAAGCAGAATAGCTCATCGTCTTTATTACAGGCATGAGGGTTTGTTGCACATACTGATCCACTGATTAGATAAGGAATAGGATTATAAGCCCAAGTATGAACTACTCATCAACTACAAGGATGTAAATAACATCACTGGTCCTCTGATGATCGATTTACATTGTTTATATAAAATGATAAGATGTGTGTTTATTGTGATTGTTCAAGAACACCTGCTTGATAAATAGATTAGAATAAAGCCCAAAAGGCTCAGCTCTTTAATTCTAATATATGCCAGCTGAATGTTCAATGAATGTTTACAGTGCATCCAGAAAGTATTCACAGTGCTTCACTTGTTCCACATTATGAATACAGCAACATTATGTTGCTGTATTCATCTTTACCCCGACCCTGACTAGTCTCCCAGTTTCTGCTGCCAAAAAACATCCCCACAGCATGATGCTCCCACAACCATGCTTCACTGTAGGGATGATAGTGGCCATGTGATGAGCGGTGTCTGGTTTCCTCAAGACATGATGCTTGGCATTCAGGCCAACGAGATCAATCGTTGTTTCATCAGACCAGAGAGTTTTGTTTCTCATGGTCTGAGAGTCCTTCATGTGTCTCTTTTGCTCCACTCCAGGTGGGCTGTTATGTACCTTTAACTGAAAAGTGACTTCTGCTTGAAATGGTTATCCTTCTGAAAGGTTCACTTCTGTTTTTAGCAGGGCTGGTGGTTACAAACATCTTCATTTTATAGAGGCCACTGTGCTCACTGGGACCTTTAATGCTGCAAAAATTTCTGCGTACCCTTCCCCAGATCTGCGCCTCAATACAATCCTGTCTCAGATGTCTACAGACAATTTTTTGGACTTCATGGTTTGGTTTGTGCTCTAACATGTACTGTAAACTATGGGACCTTGTATAGATAGATGTGTGCTTTTCCAAATCATGTCCAATCAACTGAATTTACCTCAGGTAGGACTCAAATTGAGCCCCCTCTCCTGTGGAACCAGAAAGAAAAACCTCAAAAACCTTAAAACTTTCCATTTTGGATAAACCTTAAAGTTACAGCTTCATCAGACCCTGAACCCTCCCTGCTGTTATTCTGCTATAGTCTCAGGCTGCAGGAGGATTTTCCATGATGCACTTAGCATTTCTTTTCCACTCACCTTTTTCACTCCCCAGGTGTTTATAGAGCACTACTTAATGTCATGAAATTGGATCTTCTCTCTCCAATAGTGTGTGTTTTGTGCTGTCTCTCTATGCTTGCCTTTTTTTTCTTTTCGCTTTCCCCTCACCCCCTAACTTGTTGTGTTTGATGGCTGACTGTCCCTGAGTATCTCTGGGAGAGGTATCTTCCTGTTACACGGGAGTTTTTCCCTCCCACTGTTGCCAAGTACCTGCTCATAGGAAATCATCTACTTGTTGGGGTTGTCTCTCTAAGATAGTAGATCTTTGCCTCCCAGTTTAAAGCACTTTGAGGAGACTGTTGATGTGTTTTGTGTAAATAAACTGAACTGAATGTAAAGATGTAATGCCTAGTAAACTACAATTAGTAGTTTGAGTAATCACTATACTGAAATCACTGTAAAATGATCCAGAAGCATATAATCTAATAAGGAGTCAAGACATTATGCTAAATAAATAATATATACATAATTAGCGTAATTATTTTTTGGGAGTGAAAAACTAAATAACTTTTAAAAAATGATTTACTGTTCAATTGTTTGTTTGGTTTCAGATTTTATAAGTACATGTCTTTACCGATTTGGTTCTCTGTCTGTAAGTCCTTTTTTCAAATGTGTCCTCTATTTATTGATGCATGAACAGCTAAATATAAAAAAAGAAAGAAAAAGTACTGCAAAAGTAATGCATTACATTTTACTTATGTTATGGTGTCATATCAATGCATCAACTTATCATAGCCGATGAACTAATCTGTTGCACTGCGCTGCCACTGGGTGTTGCTGTAACTCTGCATCTGTATGGCTCAATAGGAGGGGGTGGTTTAGGGTGGGTGGAGGGGAAGGGGAAAGGCAGAGTGAAATGGACAATGACGACAGTCTGATTTGCCTCCACATGACGCAGTTATTTCCCATATTTTCCATTTATGTGTTCCCCTGGGTCCAGTCCAGAGTGAGGTTAAGAGTAATGTGATGCTGCTCAGAATACTCAATTTTCAATTATACCCACCATCATTACTGTTGTCAGAAGCTGCAAAGTCAACAGCTAATATGGCCTCCATTATTTTTTTATTTTACAGGAACTGAAGAGAAAACCAAGGGAATTTTGGTTCAAGGAAATTTTGTACCAATAAAATATTCTCCTTCTTTCTATTTATTATTTTATTCATTATTTATATTACCTCATGCTGTTTTTAAAGCATCTCAGCTGAATTTGTAATGAGTTACTGTTTTACACAATATGTTTATACTTAGTCTTTTTTAACATAATTATGTAATCAATCATGAAATGTAATTAATTTATTAAGGTGTGTCATCTTAAATAATTAAAAAGAAAAAAAGTTTAATATTGGTAAAATATATAACACCAATGGTAAAATGCTTCTCTCTGTGCGTAGCTCACTCTTTTTGTTGCTCAGACACTTTTTATCAGGAACTTCATCTAAATTCATCATACCTCCTCCTCCTTCTCCAACAATCAAACTGTTACTCTCACACACTGCTCACAGTGGAAACTGGTGGCATCAACCTGATATGTCTGTCTTCATAACTAATGTACTATATATTGGCTTTTTTACACAAAGAGTGAGAGCTTTACAGTAGTAATGTTATACTTGGAGTATAGACTGCATTAGTGAATCATTAGGGTCCTGCACTTAAATCTGAGATCATTAGCTGGAGGGTTTGCCAAGAGTGCTCTTCTGTGAACTGCATAAAAAGGCAGAGAGAGGAAGAAGTTTCCCCTTACAAGTGTGGTGATTGTTTACATATTTTATCCAGATAATCGTGCATACTGAAATTTAAAAAATGCATTCATTAATTTAATATATTTTAGTTTTTCTTCTTTTGGTGTTGCCTCCACAAATTCATTTCTATATATTTCTTTCTTAGCAAATGGAAGAAGACCATTCAGTTCAGTATATTCAGGTGTTATCACACCTAGCTACCTTACCAATCTTTTGCCTTTTTTTCCTGCTTAAAAACATAAAAAAGTTGTATTGTATAAGAGTACACGTATTAAAGTTCAAATGTTATCACCTTTTCTTTAGGTAGTTTGGTACTATGACCATAAGGATTACAGGAAATACTTAAAAAGGTGACAATTAATAGACACAAGAGTGGCTGTTAACATATTAACGATTTTCTGATTAGTAAAACACTGATCTGGAAGTTTTGGTGACTGAACACTTCTACTTGTTTTTATAAATTGGATAAAATCATAAAATATTTAAATATGTCCACGATTACAAGATATTATTCTATTAATTTTGCAGATATTTCTGCCAAAACAATGAAAAAATCATGATAATCCAGCTTTAATGATTCCTTAACATCAAGGTTTAGCTATAATACAGTCTGGCTTCTTCACCTCCTCTGCCCTCTCTTCCCTACTGTCTGGTGTATGTTGTCTCTGCCAAGGTCTGAAACACTATCACAACAGGATGTGGGCTGGGATAACACTGAGAGTGCTTCCTCTGCAGTGCCAGTCACCTGGGAGATTTTCCAATTATCATTGCATTTTAATGTAACTTCTGAGTCTCTGGCTGTGCTGCAGCTCAAAAGAACCAAAGAGAGGGGGTATCATGGCCATTTGAGGGAAAAGGCAGGATTGATCCTATTTTGTCTTACTGCTTGCCTCTAAAGTGGTTTTGAAGTATAGTGTCCTTTAATGTAAGGAAAATAAGTAGCTTGTGTGTCAAGATGTTACACTCTGCAGCCGAGTGTCATCAACATAAACATTTTTTTAAAGGGAAATTGCTGTAGGTTCCTCTTCAAGAGTCAAAATTATTAAAGGGTGGGTGAGTATCTAGCTTCTTAGGGAAAATTTCTACAAAAATGGTAATTAAACTGATTTTCAAATCAATTTAATTACCATTTCAAATTAAATTAGTACAAGCAAACAGTGTAAATACCAATATTGCATAGGAACACCAATCTAAGCTCCTATGTCATGTTGGATTTATTATTATTGTGATATATATGCTAGCAAGGATTTCAGGGCTGAGTGGGACTTTTCTGTTAGCATCAATTTAGTAACGAATGTTAATAGCCTCCTGCTGATCTCCTTGCATCACAAATTGGGCTATCTCAAAAGTTAGGAGGGTAGACAGAAATGGGACGGGTAGGGGGCAAAGACGTTTGAGAAAATGAACTTTCAAAATAAAACAGGAAGTAACCTATAAAAAATTAACAGAAGAATAGGACTAATACTAAACATGATGACAGAGACACATAACACAAAAGGCACAAGACGACCAACAACTACAATTTAACCCCTTCACCACTGCCAGTCAGAAACAACTATGCTTCAGCATTCTGCCAAAAGCTAAAATATAGCCTTTAGCACCAACTAATATGTGGCTAGTTGGTTGGTTAATTTTTAGTAGTGGAGGAAAAAATGACTCACTACTAACTTCTCTTGGTTATCAGTTTCAGATGGGTGGTGCACTTTTCCAGTCAGACAGAGGAATAAGCTTTTTTTGGTCAACCACCAGAAAAGCATTAGAAGAAGAAGAGAAAGAGGAAGTAAGACGTAATTGAAAAGTTGTGGGACAACCCTGGAGCCATGTGATGTGCCAGTGAAGGGGCAACAGCACAAAATAAGCTTTTATTGATTATTACAATGTTGATACAATGCTGTAAATATGCTGTGGTGATTTATTGATTGTCACTCTATATGTGTTTTGCAATAGTTTTGCTTGGGGTGATTGCTGACCAGCCTGGTAGTTGTTATTGTTTATATTTATCATGGTCAAAGTTTCAGCTGACTTTAGTGATGGCTGCTATTAATTAGTCTGACTTTGTTTGCATTGTTGGTAACTGATAATATATGTGTATGTCTGATGTGGAATAAGCATACTTTATTTGATAAATGTGTTTAGCAGTGTGCTGTATTGAAATTCATCAGTCACCTGTAATTATAACATTTCATCAATTTGCTATGCAGTTCAACCATCCTTTGATAACGGCCTTGTTGCATGTATGGGTTTGTCTATGTTATGACTCATGTTTTTCCTCTGAATCTTCATCTGCATTTTTCAAATCAGAGCAATACACCCACATTTAATTACCGCTCTATCTTACATAACTAATAAGCAAAGTTAAAAGTCGTAAAGATTAAAAACAAAAAAAACAAACAAGGATCACATTTATTTTTTCAACAATATTGATATTAAAAATTAAATATGACTGGACAAGACATAAAGCTTTTTATAAATGCCTTTATAATCCAGCTGTAAGAAATGGCATGGCATACATTTTATTTACAGTTATAAATTGGCAGACACAGGAACTGTGAATGGCACATCATGTATGCTTTTGTAGTATAATTTTTGCTTAAAGCCGTCATCACTGGGAAGCAGTAGATGATTTACAGCAGACATTAATACATGTCAGAGCAAGAAAAAGCACAGATGTATTAATTGACAGCAGATCACTTACGGGAGGCCTAGCTTTTGTCATGGTTTATTGGAACTACTGTTGGAAAGGAGTCATCCTTAAGTGCATCTTTGTTTCCCGTAATGAGACCTTTGTGAAATAGGTCTCGACTAATCCAAATCTTTTCCCAAATGTGGTTACTATGATGTGGATTTGTGATAAGATACATATAGGTTGGTTCTGATCAGCAACAAGACCCATATAGTGCCTTGTCTACAAAGTAAGTTCAGGTTATCATTTCCTTGCTTTGCTTACCCTAACATCAGCATTCTCACTAAGTGGTCCCACTACAAGCTGGTTAATAACTCACTGGCTGAATTCCAGTTCAGACACTACACCCTCTCAATGCAGACTTTCACTGTCACAGCCGTGAGAAACACACAAACCTAAAAAATAACACCACACACAGTATTAGTACATGTTAATATGTAATTTATAAGCACAGAATAGTTTATTCTTCATTTATAAGTTCATATATAACATGTTTATTGACAGTATTTTTATTCTTTGTAAAAGGTGGCATAACTGTTTCTAAATAAAGTATTAAATGAGGTACAAATCAGTTATTTAGGAGCTATTCATGGGTCATGGAATCATTTAAAAAGTCTGCGTAAATCTCCAAAAGTTGATTCTGTTCATCTGGACGTAGCGTTTTGTGGGAGAAACGTTTCGTCACTCATCCAAGTGACTTCTTCAGTCTCAGCTGACTGCAGGTTTCCCCAATCTTATAAACAGTACATTTGCATAATGGCTGAAACCAGCCCACTGAAGGAACAATGGGCTGGGAGGTCAGTTCCTTAATCTTAATTATGCAAATTCTCATGACCATTGATCAACAACCACTGACCAAAACCCACTGATCAAAGACCATGATCCATTCACAGAGAGTTGGGGAATGGCTGCAATCACAGCATTGTAAGATGGCGAAAGATGTACCCTTAGGCCCCCTCCCATGAGAATTTGGTCATG